>AWWV01012535.1:0-11587 GCA_001974805.1 Corchorus capsularis
GACTTATAATCTAACATTTTGGACTGAATTGCCCCAAATCGAAAAGTTCAGGCACTAATTTGACCTTTTCATAGTTTGGGCACTTATTTGACCCTTTTGGCAAAGTTTAGGGCCCTAATTGAGATTTTAGCCTTTTATTTACACAAATAAAAAAAAACTATAAAATGAATAGAAATGCCATTTCGGCCCAAATATTGGAATGAACCATGGGTAAATCAGGTGACCCGGCCCATATAAGTCCGGGTCATCTTGGCGACAAATATCATCCGGACCGCCACATAGCTTTATCGCAAACAAGGTCGTTCACTTTTTCTCCTCTCCTATCAAAAAAAAAAAAAAAACCATCAAAATAATACAAAGGAAAAGAAAATTCCTCATTTCACCACATGAACTGCATATTTCTCCGTCAGTGAAACCAAATAATGATGGCTGTTCGTGCCGTCAACGGTGGTTCTTTGATTCGTTCCGCCGCTTCACCTCCTCTGTTGGCCTTCTGGTGCCGTTTCCGCCAATTCAGCTCCTTAACGTTTCGCCGGAACTACGAATTAGGTCTGCGGTTTCCTGTTTTACATTGTGAGAATCAGTTTTGTGGACATGGCGGTGTTCGTTCGTGTTCTGCTTATAGTCTCTTTGAATGTGTCATGCAAGAGCTAGCAGCTTTGCAGAAAGGCAGAAGAGTTCGCGCCAGTGTCAAGTAAAGTTTAACCGAACACTCTTTTGAATTTCGTCTGTTAACCAAATACTCTTGAGCTAATATTAGTAAATTTCTGGTGGAAATTAAAGAAATGCGAATATATAGCAATAAGTTAACATGTTTTTGGTTCGTTCTGTGATTGAACAGAATTATTACATTGTTTCTGCTACTTAGGCAGGATAGAATTTGACTATTACGCTCTTGTTAGATGTAGAACTAATGCTGAACTTGAGTATGGTGATTAATTTTCTTATTAGGACGAGTGGTGGTGAGCTTCTTGAAGATAAGCTTGTAAATCAAGTACTGGAAAAAGGATTGCTGCTGGAGTTTAAGAAGGACTCGGATAGGATATTGCTTGGAGTTGCTCAGAGACCTGATGGCAAGAAGAATTGGATGGTGTACGATCAGGTTCTTGTGAAAACAACTCATGCGGCATTTTGAATAGGTTGCTAGGTGTTAGATCTTAAGTTTTTTACATAGGATGTTTAGAATTTTCAGATGTTTTGAGCTGATGTAACTTTTCTTTTTCTTGCAATAAAGAATGGTGTCACATCATCCATCAAACCGCAACAAGTTACGTATATTGTTCCAGGTGTAGAAAATTTTGATCAGGCAGAGATATCAAACTTTCTCCAGAAGGCTCAGGAAAGCTTGGTTCGTCCAGCTTGCTTTATTGATGATAAACATAAAACGTTTGTGTTTTTCTTGTGTGTTTGACTTTGTTGGAAAACATTTGGCACAGGACCCAACTTTACTTGAGATTGCTTGGGTTGAGCTTCTTGAAAAGAACAAGTCAGTGACAGCTGAAGAATTAGCTGAGGTATTGTATTTTTCTGGTGACATTGCAGACCTGTCTGGTTGCTCATTTTGGTGATCATAGTTTACTATGCAGATGATTTTTGGTAGTGCGGAGCCTCTTGAGAGCTACTGTGCCCATCTTTTGCTGTCAAAAGATGAAATATACTTCACTGTGCTGGAGACAAAAGGTTCTCGTTCCATTTATGGGCCTCGACCAACAGGACAGGTACATGCAGTACATGGTCTAATGGTTGATTAAGTGCAGTGCTCATAGGAGCACTTTGGTCCTAAAAAAGTGATAGTCGGTAGAAGAGTTTCTATAGGAAACTTATAACAGGTTAAAAGAGTGATGTGTAGCACCTAAATTATTTCTTCTATCTATTTCTATATCTAGGTGGAAGAACTTTCACGCAAGCAGCTTGCCAAGGAGGCTGCTGAGAAAGAACTTCAGGACTTTGTACAATTACTCGTGTCCGCTAAAAAAAAGCCTTCACATGATAAACCTCCCAAATCTTCATGGATGGTGGATGAGAATATCCAATACAAAATTGAGTCTCTTGTAGCATATGCAATTGATGATTGCAGAAGTGATGAACAAAAGAACACTGCAGGAATGGTAGTTTTCTCTAACTCTTCTGTGTTCTTTCTTATTTGATATAAGAATGTATCTGCCTTTATTAAGAGGCTGATTGAGATGAACTTGCTACTATTTAACTCAAAGGTTTTGTTTGAAGGAGAAAAAATCTAATGATATTCGTTATGATTATTATTTTCAAGTTTGCAGTTCTAAATTCACATTTTCTGATTAAGATGTTGTGGTTTATGTCAGATTCTTAAGGCAATGGGACTTATAAAAACAGCATCTTCGGCACTAAAACTCCTCATAAACATTGGTTATCTTCCTGTGCATGTCAATCTGGATGTCTTAAAGCTCAACATTCGCACAAACCATTCTGATGAGATTTTAGCAGCTGCGGAGAGTCTTCTGTCTGAGTCATCCGACCTGGATGAGGTAATCTGGCCACCATCTTTACTGAAGGGTTTATTTTCTAAATCTTTCTTGTAGAATAGCATATACAATTTAAATTTTAAAACATGAAGAACTCAATTGTGATTACCATTTTTATTGTGCATTCATGATCCTTGTGTCGTGTTTAATTTGTTTTCTTTGTGTTTAGATGAACAGAAAGGACCTTACTGATTTGAAGGTTTATGCTATTGATGTTGATGAGGCTGATGAGGTAATTGGCAATTTGGTACAACTAGTTCTATCGACCTCGATTATGTTTCCTTTTATCTGTCAGCTTGTATCCTCAAATTGCTTATTATCCGTAGCTTGACGATGCCTTGAGTGCAACAAAATTGCAAGATGGCCGGATTAGAGTATGGATACATGTTGCAGACCCCACTAGATTTGTTGAACCTGGGAGCATGATAGACAGGTACCTTTTTGCAATTTTGTAAAGCAGATTAGATTTATTCGCTATTGTCGCTATTATATTCTTAATCATTTTTAGGGAAGCTATGAGAAGAGGAACTTCTGTTTTCTTACCCACTGGCACTTATCCTATGTTTCCCGAGAAACTTGCCATGGAGGGTATGAGTTTGCAACAAGGGGAACTCTGCAAAGCTGTTAGTGTATCTGTTATCCTGCACTCTGATGGCAGGTAAATGTGAATTTATATGTTTGTTTCCTGTTAAAAGAAAGGTTTTTAATATGTGCTGCACTTTTGCATGAATAAATTTTGAGGGTAATGGGACAGCATATAGGTTCTGTATGGAATAAAGATCATCTGACATGTCTGTGGTACTAAAGCATTGCAGAGTATTCAGTTCAAAACTCAATCATTAAACCAACTTATATGCTGACCTATGAGAGCGCAACTGAGCTGCTTCATTTGAACCTGGAAGAGGAGCCTGAACTGAAGATTCTATCTGAGGCAGCTGCTTTAAGGTTAAAATGGCGTCGCCAACAGGTTGGTCTTTACATTTTTATCAGTTTAATTGTCAAGTAATTAATCTTGTTTAATGGTTATGTTTATAAGATGGACTTGTTTTGCATTCGTATCCCCATATCCCTTTGACATTATTCATTTTGCAGGGTGCAATTGATACATCAACTCTAGAGACTCGCATTAAGGTAGTTAACCCAGAGGATCCAGAACCAACAATTAATCTTTATGTCGAAAACCAGGCAGACCCTGCAATGCGACTTGTTTCTGAGATGATGATACTCTGTGGAGAAGTTATAGCAACTTTTGGCTCTTCCAATAACCTTGCTTTACCCTATAGAGGACAGCCTCAATCAGATATTGATATATCTGCATTCTCACATCTTCCTGAAGGCCCAGTTCGAAGTTCTGCCATTGTTAAAATAATGCGTGCGGCTGAAATTGATTTCAGGAAGCCTACTCGTCATGGAATTCTTGGACTTCCTGGTTATGTTCAGTTTACATCACCCATCCGTAGATATTTGGATCTTCTTGCTCATTATCAGGTTTTTTCTCTGCTCTTGTTGATACACATTGATATTAATAGTTTTGATATTAGATATATTATTATTATTCTTATTCAAATAGGATACATGATCTTATCTGTTTGAAAGTGCCTATTAACATTTTCGTTTTGTCTATTAGGTGAAAGCATTTCTTAGAGGTGAACCTCCTCCTTTTTCAGCTGGTCAGTTGGAAGGGATGGCATCAATAGTAAATATGCAAGTTAGAGTTGTAAGGAAGCTCTGTGGCTGCAGTCTCCGATATTGGATAATAGAGTTTCTAAGAAGGCAGCCAAAGGAGAAAAAGTTTCGAGCTTTGATCCTTAGATTCATCAAAAACCGGGTTGCAGCCCTATTACTACTCGAGGCAAGGATATTTAGCAGTTACTTTGCTAGCAGTTCTTATAAAATAAGATGTGAAATATTATCATAGATCTAGAATGGAAGATGTCATTATCATCTTGCATGGTATCAACTTTCTGAGTCAACCATTGAATGTTGCAGGTAGGATTCCAGGCATCCGCATCGGTATCACTAGGAACGAATGTAGGAGATGAAATAGAAGTTAAAGTAGAAGAAGCTCATCCACGTGATGACTTTCTTGAGCTTAAGGAGGTTATTAGAAACTGAAGTGATTCTTTTGAAGGAACATGGTAGTTATCACTGTAGAGATACTATTTTTTCTTGATATATACGCTGTTTGTAAAATGGTAAGTCATTCTTCCCTAACAGACGGAAATAAATTTCATTATTTTCTTGGCAATTTTTACATTGCATCAACTGACTCAATTCTCTTTAGCTTGCAGCTTAATTCATTCTTTGACCGAAATTCCCTTAGCAAGAGGCGGTGCATCAAAACTAATGAACTTCTGAAAGTAAATCCAGATCATATACGATTCATTAGTTCAGAAGAAGATATCTTTACGGCAACTTTTGTAAGTTTTGTTAGTTACCCAGATGCATTTCAGTTGCAGGCTTATTAATATAGGTTGTTCTTCAACAATTTTGAAATCGGGCAAACGAAAATGTCGTAAATATACATGCTTCTTGTATATCTGTATTGACCCATGTTTGAGTAAGAAAGGTAGAGAGACATCATGAATAACTAGGGATGTACGTACGGATTGTATCTTTATTCATTATATGCTTCAAGTAACCTTTAAATTTCTAATTTGCAGATGGGAGTTTATATATTTTCAAATTCAGTAATTTGCTATGGTCCGAAATGACGATAAAACTCCAGACAAGAAATGAATTCAATCATGGAATTCATTTATTGTTGCAAACACATTCATTTTCTTCGCGTGAAGTACATAAGTTGTAAGGCAAAGATTAAAGAGAGGTTGGTCACAGAAAAGTTAGGCTGAAGAAAAGAAAACAAAATTCTGAGATGGGGAATTTTGAATGGTTGTTGGGTTTTTCCGTCGACCAGCTGAAAATAACAAAAACTAGCATGGGCTTAATGTTATAGCACAATTGGGCATATATTTATTCACTTTCACAAGTTTCAGCTTTTGGAACTCTTGAGGGCTCTCTTTCACATGATTGAAAAGCTTTCATTAACGTCTCGCATCGCACCCAACCCAATCCAACAACGAGTCTCTGCGATTTTGGTTGCTCATCAAATTCATGCTTCAAGGGCACGTGGTTCGTGTGCTAATACTAATGTTTACTAATGTTTTCAACCATGGTCCATTTGGTCCATCTACGCAAAGCCTAAGTGCTAACTCAACTCTGAAGTTGAGCCACTCGGCCCGTACCCACCAATTTACAACTAATTTTTTAGGCCTTTCTTGGGTTGTAGTTGTTGTGGACGTGGTAGCTGATTTTTTTTTTTTTATTTATCGGTTGGATCAAGTGATAAACGGTTTGTTCCAGTTTAATTAAGCAGGTCTCGAGTTCAAGGCCTTGCGTATGCAGTTGTCCATGTTGATAAACTTACCCACCATAACCAAGTGCGCGACGCGGGTCAGGTCTGGATTAGCTAGAAATTGAACCTTAATCACTGGAACTAATTAAGGGTTCAACACTCTACCATCAAACTGAATGTCAGATGACGAGATTTTAAATTTTACCTACCATATGGTAGGATGCATTTTTAATATTCCAACTTCCAAGCAGGAGAGTAGATATTGGACAGGAAAAAAATGTTAATGCCCTTACAAAACACTTCCATTCTCAACTATATAACAAAATGAAGGGTGAAAAACTTTACTATGAAAAACTTTTGAGGAAAATTCTCGTCATTGCTTCCTTAATTAACCTGAGATTCGAACTTAACTCTTTGAATTGGAAGAAACATGCATCAACCATTAAGTCAAACATTCGGGTTCATTTCTCGCAGCCAGGAGAGTACCTTAGTCTAAAATACAACTAGCTATAGTCTAGTAGTTCCAATCAGCTGAAGCTGTCTAATTGTCTATCCCTATACACCATTTTAAGAGCATGCTCATAAATTTACATCAAAACAATGACCTAATTAATATTTTGTGTTACAAAAAGAAAACATGGGCAGTGGTCACTTGTCCTATAAAATTGTACTAGTGCAATGCAATAGAGCGTGCTATAAATGACTTAGCCTGGAAAAAAAAAAGAAAAATGCCTTCCCCCCAATTGAATGCGATATTACATTGTTTCTTGCCCTATTTTTTTGAATAAACTCTGGTTTTTAAAGGCTGTGAAAAAGGACTTTTAATTTGTCTCACTAATATATTAAATTTCTCAGTACTGAACTGAACTCATCATCATCATGATTTCTCTGTCTCAGAATTCAGACAGAAGTCCAGGCCTTTAAAATGTTTTGGAAAGGTAAAGAACTAGTGAACTGATGACAGCAATGTTTTTCTGAATCTGGGTCCTCAACAGATAAAAATGTTGGCTTTATTGGATAATTTTTTTAAAAAGAAAAACAAAAAAACAAAAACAAAAACGATTTGAAGTGGACTTTTGAGAAACTAATGCCAACTATTGAATCAAATGTTTTGCTAACGCGTATGATAGTACTATTATTATTTTTGTCGATTACTATTGAATCAGATGATTAACATTAATTTTGAACCATGATTACTTTGTTTGATTTACAATTGGGCTTTGATTAAGCTAGTTTCTTGTATTATCCACAAAAAGTCATACTAATTGGGTTTAATAATAGACCCTATAGCCATGCATTGAAGAACATCTTTCATTAGGCCAAGGCTCCAAGTCTTGCCACTTGCCAGACTTTTTAATTAAAAACAGGGCAAATTAAAAACCTAGGGCTGCAAAATAAAGAATGTTGGAGTTGGCCACCCTTAGATCAGAGCTCCAAAGATTTTGTTGATAGCAGAAAATGAGCCATATAGACTAACATCTAGCCTTTGCTCCTATACCATACAACTTGCAAGTAGTTATTAACATGGAAAACTATATATATCAGCAACAAAAATATATATTACTAATTCAATGGAAGGGGGGACCAATATTGGAAAGTTGGGAGTTCCAAATGGCTGCACCCCCCATGTTATGGTGATTTTCAAATGGTGTGATTATAAAATCTTACTACTATTTTAGTTATAAAAAAAATGGGGTATCTGGAAATTTCTTGCAGATGGGAAGGAACTTTACTTATATATATGTGACAATTTATGAGGATATTGGTGAAAATACTAGCCACAAGATCAACACCATAGAAAAAACAACAATGGGTTTATTAATTTATTGAATATATTTGATTTTCCAAATAATGGTGGAGAGATGACTGCAGAGATGAGATGAGAGGCATAAACTCTTGACTTGTAGCATGAATCCAGCCAATGGGTATATATATCAAAATGGAAAGCATCCCAAAATCCACATGAAAGATTTAGTAACATGAAGGCAGTTGCAATGAGAAAGCAACATGAAAGGTCAAAAATTTTGTGCTCATGATCATCTCAGTGTGTGTGCCTCAACATCTTAGTTGGACAAATTTATTACTACTTGGAATAATTTAATTCATCAACACAAATTGGGTTTCTTGGGTTTTTTTTTTAATTTTTTTTATATAAAAAAATGAAACAAAAATTACCCATAATTAATCTGATTTGTATTATTGTGTTGCATATGAAGGGAACCTAATCCAATATCCAAGCTAAGCTAATCCTATAGTATGAACTTTATGCTTAAAAATCTTGGTGGTCCAAAAGCTCTACTAGTGGTACTAGTGTTTTTCTAGTGATTATATAACATTAATATAAAATGTGATGATTTAAATGCAGTTTGAAAGTTGATGGAACTGATCTAAATAAACAGATAATTTAGGTTTTTTAGTGATAAATGAGTTTTGGAATTAAGGCTAAGGATATCAATTTGGGGGGTGGACCCAAAAAGGCCCAT
The DNA here is from genome assembly GCA_001974805.1 of Corchorus capsularis. NCBI lineage: Eukaryota > Viridiplantae > Streptophyta > Magnoliopsida > Malvales > Malvaceae > Corchorus > Corchorus capsularis. The sequence goes on from AWWV01012535.1 coordinate 8,340, forward strand.
AAAAATGGGACAATATTTCAAAGAGGGAAAATCCCCATGGATGTGTAGAATTGTGATGGATGGGTAAAAGTAAAACAAGTCTAATCTCTTCTTCTTGTTGTTGTGATATTTGTGGGTTCAATTTGTGTCCCCCTTTGATAAGGATGTACTCACATGGTTGTAGCCAGAATTTGTGTCAGCCCCATGCACCTTTGCCTGCCTCCCAATTCTCTTCACCACCTCCATCTTAATTAGTCTCTATCATGTGGTTCATGCAGCTCATCACTCTTTCAATCCATTACTGATCAAAACCTTTAACATAGTTATAATTAGTCATTAACAAAAGGTTTAGCAGCCTCCTTAATCAAGATTTAAGGCTCTTACGAAGTGATAGGAGTCTGATTTAATAATTTTTTTAAGGCAAAAATTGTAAGAGTCCGCTCAAATGCATGAAATATGTTTTAGAGAATTTTATCTATGTTATACGGCATTTTTTTCTGTTCATTTTTTTTGATACCCCATCCAGTATTCAGGGTTTTGTCCTGACTAATCCGGATTCGACCCTCGTCGCGCACCTAGTTATATGGTGGGTGAGTCAGGGATTTTTTTTCTATTCATTAATTATTGCATGCAAACCCATTTCTTTTTACTTCCTAAAGAACAAAACAACATAGATAAGTTGAAAAAGACAAAAGATTGGATGCTAAGATTATCTTTTGTACTTGCAATTTTATTAAATGATAAATGATGGTAGCTTTCTAGATCCAATGTATGGAGAAAGCTTTGTTTAATGTCTTTTTTTCTTCTTTTTTTTTAATATAATTTGGAGAAAACTTCTAGAAATGCAAGTTTGAAGGTAAGGCATGCATGATCGTTTGCAAGAAACTTGGGAGCATTTTAGACTATAAAATTTATAGGTAGGGTGGGATGAGATTGATATGGGGTACCATGTAGTACGTTCATTATAATAAGCGAGTTAATTAATTAAAGTATTATTTTCTCAATTGAATAATACAATTCATCAGACACTCCAAAAAGAAATTAAAACTCTAACAAAGACAAACTTAAATTATCAATAATTATAATTAATTAACATTAGAAACATGCTAAAGTCAACAGGGGAAATCAAAAATTAAAAAACCTTGCAAATGTTTACCTATAAAAAATGCATGTTACAATATTCCATAGATTGAAGTTTATATATAATGTACGTAGGAAGGGTACAGTACCATGCACCGACAATTTAATATTGCATTAAGGGAAATGGGAATTAAGTATAATAAATTCTAGCCATTCCTTAGCTTATAAAACAGTCCAAATTAATGAAATATATTCTCTCAAATAATAAATGCTAAACGATTAATTAATTACTCCCTCTGTTCCTTTTTAATTATCCCTTTTAACCAATTTATTTCTTTAAGAAAAGTAGTTAAATTTAGTTAGTTTCCTAAATTTTATTACAATTTCACTTAATCTTCCTATAATACCCTTAAGTCATTGCTTCTTTCTAATTAAATGCATGTTTGACCTTTTAATTAAATGCATATTTCAAGAAGGGTATTTCTGGAAAACAAGGGAAATGGACAATTAAAAAGGAACAGAGGGAGTATAATATTAACTTAAATTATCTTTATGTATAATCTATGATCATTTTCTTGAATTTCTGATATTTTTCTGGGTCCCTGCACCTGTACTTTAATTATATACTATTCCAAGTGAGAAAAATGAAAAATTATGTTTCTTAGCTTGTTTTTAGCCTTAATAAGAGTTTATAGAAATGATTGGCAGGGCCATGATGATAACATTAGTAGTAAATGGTTTTTTTTTTTTCAGGTGTTGGGTAGCATTTATTGTCACCGACAAAAAAAATGCTGGTGATGATTATTAATTAATTTGATTTGAAGTAATGTTACTATCTGGCAAAAAAAAAAAAGAGAAAGAAGAATTGTAATGTTAGTACTACTACATTACAATGTACTACTACTAATAATGAAGTTCAATGCATTAATTATATTCCAAGCTTTTTTATTTTTCAAGTAATGAAGACTGTCTTATTAACAATGTCAACAAAATTATAAGACAATTATAAAATTCCATGTGATAACAGTTGGGAAGGACTTGTTTGTTAATTTATCTCAATTAATAAAAGTTATTATGCATTGCACAAAGTCAAACCGTATAACAAGAGATCGGGAGATCACGAAGAAATAAAAATTTGGGTAATCCTTTTTTTTAATGAAATTTATTTATGTTAACATACTAATACTATATAATTAATTTTTTTTGGCAATATAATTAATTATAGCTTCATTTTTCGGTTCTATTTAGTGTAGGTTAGATTAACTATAAAGTTGTGGTGGTTTATACATCAAAGTTTTTATTAAATATGAGATGCGATGAATTACAATAATAATAATTTTTTTTCCTTTTTTTTTATCTAAGTAGGACATAGAACAAATTATTGTACAACTAATAAATTTAATTCAATTTCTTCATAATCTTTTCCACGTTACAATATTGTTAATATTTCAATTATAATTAAGTGTGGTGTGAAAAGCAACTAAAGCTCTAGTTCCATTTTTCTTTCTTTTTATATAATATGCATGTGCTTTGTAGGCACTTAATTAGTACTTAGTTCGGAAGCTTAAAAAGTGATCACACTTGCGTAATCCCTAAGCAAATAAATTATAGAAATCATGCAAATTATTGTGTCCCTAATTAATTGATTTAGCTACGTACGCAATAATAATACTTACCATTTTTTCCATTTTTAAATGTTAATATAGACAATTAATCAATATGCTTTTTTTGATGTATTTAATCAATATGCTTAATCTTCGAATATCCTTCCAATGTATGTAAACTTTAATTTTTCTACAAGAAAGTACTTATACCCTTCTCGAAATGTTAATTATAAATAATTAGCTTGAAATAAAACGTAAATATAGGTTTCTCCAAATAAAAAATTAACATTAACATCCCTTAAATAAAAGGTATATTAATCATAGACACTACTTATTATCAATAATAATTACGTATTAAAATATGAAAAATTTGCATGTAACTCGTACGTGCACCCAATGATGGCTTAAGGGGTTTTTTTTTTCATCATTTAATTACAATATCGATCAAAGCCCCCCGTTGACATTCGAAATTAGTTTTTTTAAAAAAATTTAGAGTATAAATTATAAAAACACATGAGAAATAATTAAAATTGGATAAATTAATTTTAGATTACAATTAGTTTAATTGAAATTTGCAAATGAAAA
>AWWV01012536.1:0-34638 GCA_001974805.1 Corchorus capsularis
GGGGGGGGGAATGAAGATATTGTTGGGTGGCACGTTCACATGTATGTGTGATAGGCATGCATGCATGTGTATTTGTTGGTGAAGAATTAGATGAGAATTAGTTTGGGAAATCTTTGGAAATATATAGAAAAATTTAAGAAGGATGCTGACATGGCTGATTTGCTAGATCTGGTTGGTCTGTTTTGTGGGACATCCCTCCTTTAGTTTCGACACCTAATTTACCTTACGTGTTCAAACTTCATATGAATTTATTAATTAAAATACGGCCTCACCGTTAATTTCTTTTTTGAGGAAAAAATTCTTACCGTTTGCTAACACATTCTTAGAAATCTAATTAGGGTTATTATGTGGGGGATCAACATTTCAATCAGGGGCGGATCTTGATATGAAAGTTTGAAAGGGGGCAATACAAGTTGTTCTATGCAAAATTAAATTTGGGGGGGTTAAATTGAAAACTTTGAAGTGTAATTGCATATAGATATACATTTTACAAAGGGAATTTTCTAACACTAGACAAGGATCCGCCCCTGATTTCAATGATAGGACTTATTGAGTGTTGAAAAGCCTTGTACAATTATTAATTAAGTTAAAATGAATGCTATTTTATATTAGATTTGAAAAAAAAAATCAATTTATTGATGTGTAAATATGAGGTTAATATCCCTCGGACGAATGTTCAAGGCTAAAACTTCCAAAGGGGTGATTTAGATTATATAATTGGATATTATCAAAGTAGTAATATAATACAATAAAAATAGAAGAAAATGTGATTAAAATGGGTTTAGTAGATATCTTGACATTAGAACTTGTAAAGAAAAGGACAATAGTCCTTGAACTTTTAAAACTATGTCAATTGCGTGACTAAATTTGTAAAAAATAGACAAATAAATTAGTTCATTTAGATTCAAATCTGTTAATTAATTTTGTTAACAATTAGATGAAAATTAACCCTTTTTTAACGGAAATTAGTTTGGTGCATGCCTTCGATAAATTTCATTTAATTGTTAACGGAATTTAATCAATTTTTCGTCCAAATGGCTAATTTATCTCTTTTTCACAATTTCAAGCATAATAATTGACAATTTTAAAAGTTTAATAGTTAAATTGTTACTTTCTTACAAGTTCATGGATTAAAATGTCTATTAAACCGTTTAAAAGGACAAAGTCTCGAGATTGAGAAGTTAGGGAAACAAACCAGTGATAGAACATACCCTCTTCAAACATTACCGACAAATTTTCAAGAATTTTCGAGAGCATGGAAGTTTTAGTCTCGGGAGCTTCAACATTTCACTTTATATAATACTATATTGATCACAAATCTCTCCATTCATTGCCATATTTATATAACGTACCCATTGACATCAAATTTTAGTATTCAAGTTGATCTTCAAATTTCAAATTCAGTCTTCCTGTGAAATCATCATATCCATATTGTAAGAGGCACTAAATAAATATATGTTTTCTTGACATCATCTATTTTGTTAGAAGCTCCTTTTTTTTTTTTTTCTTTTGATCTATCCTAATTTTTATAGCTTTCTTCAAGATGATAGTGAAAAATTGCAAAAGAAAGATATAGAATAGAATTGGATAACATAACCTGATATATAATAACTCCAAAACAATATGATCATATAATATATTGTTAGTTACATTGAATGAAAATTTCAAAATCCAACGAAATTGATTTCAAGACAAGACAAGTGAAATGTGAGATCATATATACTGTATATTATTATATATAAGTAGAATACAAGACAAGAGATAGATAGATATCTTATCTTTACTAAAATAGTATATGGAAATTCATGTAGAAATAGATGATAAATGCAAATAATAAAATAAAATATATAATATTATATATATTTGTAAGTATAAAGCAATAAGTGAAGGCACATGGTGGTGGGTTATAGATTGGGATGGAAAGGGGGGGAAGAGTTTGGAGTTTGGAGAGGAAGAGAAGCAACCAAAACAATAATTCGATTCACATGTTGGAAAGTTTGGAGATTGGATTTGAGTTTTTCATTTTTTTTCTTTTATTATTAATCTTTTTTTGAGGGTTTTCCTTTCTTATTTTCGGAGGGCCGATTTGAAGGTTTTCTTCAATAATAGAAAAAGGGGTATTGAGCTTTGACTCACAGCTGTTAGAGTAGGGGAAAGGGCACATGGCCATTTTTCTCTTCCTTTTTGTATTCTTTTGTCCTCTTTTAAAATGGTGTGACACCCAATTTTATATTTTTTCAACTCTTGATATTAATTAAGATTACAAACTTTTGTTCCATTTGATTGTGTTGAGTTCCCCAACTTCTATTTTAGGTACAATTTCATTCTAATATATATTAATTTCATAAATAATATAATCTTCGGCGTTAAAGTGTATGTGACATAACATGATAAATTCACATGTTGAGATAAGTTACACATCATGTTAATCTATATGTTATATTTAGAAACTCAAAATATGAGGATGGAATTCTCTAAAATTTAAATTAAATGGTTGAATTGTCATTTTTTTACACAATATGAATATAGGTCAAAATAGGTATGAAGCCTTTGTTTATCTCTTCAATTCTATGTTGTTGTTTTATATATATATATTGGGAATATTGATTCAAATTATCAACAATTTTATGTATAAATTCCTTATTTTGCACAATTTCCCCTCCCTTATAAGAATAATAGATATGATGTTATTCTCTTAATTATTGTTTATATGGTTATATAATCAAGGATATTATAATACCCATATATCTATTTTTTTCTTCAAAAAAACAAGGAAAAAAAAAGATAAGGTACACACAAAAAAAAAAAAAAAAAGAATGAAAGAAAGAAAATAAATAGTGGTGCAGCTTTGCTTGCTCTCTTCTAGTAATAAATTATATTTTAAAGCAATTGTCCCCTACCCTAATGCAAGGACGTACTTTAACCTTATGGCTCACAAAAATGTTGGAGAGATTCTTTGTCACACTCGTACATTAATTCACGATTTTGCTGTCTTCTTCTCATATATACCAAACTCGAAAAAATAAATAAGTAAATTTAATTAAAACCATCTCTTCCTACCCAATAATTATTACAATTTTATGTACTTTGCACCAAAATTATGTTAAAACGTGTTAGTACATTTTTAATTTTATTTATTTAGGTATATATTTGCTAGTACTACATATTTCAATTGTCATGTTCTTACGAGTTATGGTAATTAATTTAATAATTTCCCTTTCAATGGGTTATGTCCAATTAAATGTTTTGTACTTGAGTAGATTTACCCAATTATTTGCATTAGAAAAATGGTGTCTTCTTTAGAACTTACAAACATTTAAGAATTAAGACCAGTCCTCAAGTTTAAAACCAAAGGGAAAGGTTTCTGTTTCTGAATTATTATTATGACATTAATTTCTTTGTTTCACCATTGAATTTGGAAAGTTGATAAAATTTATTGATAAATATTGAGACATTTATTTATATAGTAGCATAATTTTATCACCAATCCAAATTGCGAAATACTATCACATTATTTCATTTTTATTATTATTATTTCATTAAATATAAAAGGTTATTATGAGAATAAGATGATGTAGTTGAGGAATTTGATTGAGCCTTGAGTGATATAAATATAATGCTTCCATACAAATGAGTTGTACTAAATTAAAAAGAGATTCCATTTTATGTACTCCAAAAGAAAAGAATTTATTTTTTTTCTCTTGAGGAACATATGTAGCCAAATATAACTAAATTCATCTAAACTGAGGAATCATAAATATTTAATTTATATTTTTGTTTTCCCTTTGAGAAAAATTTCCGGCCACAATCACGTCATGGGTTAAATTGAACAAATGGGGATTTACTATGAGTCACTAACAAAATAGTTACCTTACTTCCGGAATTGTACCATGTCGGATCCAAATGCGGTAAATATTTCAAGCACCTGTTTTTTAACTTCATCAAACTTGAATACAAAACTTTGGCTATTGAGTATTATAAGCTCATTCCATTCTAAAGGACATGAATTCCATCTTTTTATATGCAGTTAAAAACTGACAATTGATCATACTCTTGATAATTAGGTGAAGAACAATGTTACATAAATCACTACTTAAGCAACGATCTGCGAATTGAATCGCACGATCTCAATCGCAGATCGTTAGCGATCCAATTTCATAACTTCAACGATCTGTCCCAATTTTAAAAATCATAGAGTCTGCTATAAAACTAAAGTCCAAACCATAAAAAAGCAGTTATGTTAGAGATAATTAAATTTTTTATTGATATTTTTTATTAAATTATCTAATTTTTGTTGTTATGTATATATAAAAGACATGTTTCCAAAAACATTCCACGTTACTAGCAATTGAATTTCGATCCAAATAAGCGATCCATTATTCCTATCGGTTTAAATTCCATATAAGTAATGATATGTGATCCGGTTTTCGTTCCGCGATCCGAATCATACCGCGTTCCAGATAACACTGATGAAAAATAACAACTTAAGTTTAAAATCAACTTCAAACTTCAATGAAAAATAAACTATTATTAGCTTGTTAAGTAGAACAAGTCGCACCTCAGCGCAACAATTAAAAATTTCCTTTGATAGAAGTGCTTTTTACCGATGTTTTTGCTTTTTTTTTTTTAATATGGCACTGCTATAATAAAAGGAGCCTTAAATAATTCACTTAAAATAGAGTTTAAGATTTCAAATTCCTTTTTTTTAATATTTGCTTACAATACTAATAATTGAAAATTAGCTTCAAGCATAATTTTTTTAAAAAAATTAAAAAACAATGAGGCAACTTTTGAGCTTTTACCTAGAAGAACAAAGACAAACCCTAAATATTAATCTTAATCTTTTGACTATTTGGTAAATTTTAAAAAAAAAAAAAAGTAAAAAATGAAAAAGCTGGGGTGTGGGCTGTGGCAGCGAGTGCTTGCTTGGTTTGGTGGTAAAAACACTGAAAATGAAGTTTTTGAGTTTAAGTTTAGGACTTAGGGTGGCGATGGGTCCCGCTAACGGTTAAAGCCCATAGTAGCCTGTAGTAGCCATGCATCGGCCATCGGCCTCAAAAAAGGACGCAGATTTTCAGTTTTTTTGTTTTGGTCCCCACCATTTTACGCGGTTTCCCTTTCCTTCCCGGTGGCTCCACCACTTGTTTTTATTCTCTCTCTCACTCTTACTAGTAATTTATTTATTTTTCTTCTTATTTTTCACTCTTATTTTGCAGGGTTTAACTTTTCTCATTGCGGCTCCTTGTTAAGGTATACTTTCCCTTTGTCCTTTCAAGGGATCTTCTTTTTTTAGCTCTCAATTAATATTTTTTGGTTTCAATTTTTATCTGCAAAAACAATGAGGGTGGGAGAGGCGCAAAAGAATGAAATCAAAACTTTGTTTCATCATTGCTTGCATTTTAAGCAAAGTGTTCTTTATGTTCAACTACACAATTGGGTATATTTAAAACCCTTCCTTTTTTTTAAAATTTTTAACATCAAGAATATTGCTACTCCATTCAAGATGAAAAGCACAAAAAAAAAAAGGGTATTTATGTTGAGTTGTAGCAAGTTGAGAGGTAGATGATGAGAGGGTAAAGGTGGAATATTATTTGGAGGTATCACCCTCTTCAAGTTGGTTCCATTAAACTCATTGTCAAGTTCCCTATTAAGGGAAAGTAATTAATGGGGTGAAGCTCTTTTATTTATTTATTTTATTTATTGACAAGTTTAAAACCAAGTTTACTATGAATCCACATTTTGATTGAAATTCACAAAAATAATATGAAAAATATGTGATTTAACAAGCTTGATGGTGCTATAATTAATTTCACCATTCAACTTAAATAGACAAAATGTTATGATATGATAAGGCCACATATATTTCAAATAATAACTGGCATTTTTATTGTATATCAATGCTTTGTTGAGTCGAGTATAATAAACTCAACATTTCTTAAATAAGATTTTAGATTCAAGGATTGAATAAAGAAAATAAACATCATCATAACTTTTTCCTATTCGAAAGTTGCCACAACTTAATTCTAATTAATCAAGATATCCAATATATATAACTACTAAATGTCAATAGTTTGTACTTTGTACTAAAAAAACATTTTACATTCAACTTTACTCCTTTGATTTCAAAAATAAAGTTGATGAGACCGTCCCCAAGTCAGTAGTCAAGAATAAAGATCATAGAAAAGGTCCTTCAAAAGATAAAAGAAAGAAAGAAAAACAAAGATCATAAAAAGTGCTCAACTCAATTTAAGATATAAATTCCTCAATAAAAGAATAAATATCCAAATCAAAGATGCTCAAAAAGGTACTACATCAAAAGAAAGGATTTAATGTGAAAATCGAAACCCAAAAGTCCACTAATAATCTAATCTTGATTAGAAGTCCTAAACAAAGTATGAAATCAAAAACCCTAGAATTTCACACAAATCTTTCTCACTTAGTAGTAGCATAGTCCAAGGATGCATGTGCACATTTTCCACTATATTTTATTTTTGGGTCTTCAACTTTTTGTATGCCCTACTCTTTGACTAAACAAAATTAACATGAACTTGCCCATGTGTAAGCCACATGGTTTTCCAATTTGGGTCTACAATTTTTTTTTTTTTAAAGACTACTAACCTAAGCATATCTTAGGAAAAAAGATAAAGAAAAAGAGAAAAAAAAGTATATCAATTAATTGCCCAAAATAGATCTATGGGGGGGCAAATTGCATTAATTACAAGTAGTAATAGTAATTTCTCTTGGGCCCCACTCAAAAATTTTCCTTGATTCCTTTCTAGTCCTTCCCCCCCTTTCAGCTCCTCAATAAGTACCCCCACCTTCTTCCCGCTTTCCATTCGCCCCAAAACCAACATTTCTCTCTCTTTCTCTCTTTTTCTCTCTCTTTGAAAAGAAAAGAAGAAGAAAAAGAAACACAACAATGGCTGCTGCTTCTGCTACTTCCTTGAGTGTGCTCTGCTTTGCTTCATTGCTTTCCTTTTTCGTTGTGGTGAATGCAAGAATTCCCGGCGTTTACACCGGCGGTGCTTGGGAAAGTGCCCATGCTACTTTTTACGGCGGAAGTGATGCTTCTGGAACAATGGGTAATTAATTGCTCCTAATTCTGTTTTCTTTTTCGCAGCAAAATCATAATCCCTTTTGGTTTAACATGTATTCACTAGCAAATCTCAAATTTATCGTCAATTTTGCTCTGCATTTTTCCTAAAACGATTTTACTCTGTTTTTCTGTTCAGGCGGTGCATGTGGGTATGGGAATCTGTACAGCCAAGGCTACGGCGTGAACACGGCGGCGCTTAGCACTGCACTTTTCAACAATGGCCTGAGTTGCGGCGCTTGCTTTGAGCTTAAGTGTGCAAATGACCCTAGATGGTGTCACCCTGGCAGCCCTTCCATTTTCATCACTGCCACTAACTTCTGCCCTCCAAACTTCGCTCAACCAAGTGACAATGGCGGCTGGTGCAACCCTCCTCGCCCTCACTTCGACCTCGCCATGCCCATGTTCCTTAAGATCGCCGAGTACAAAGCTGGAATCGTCCCAGTCTCCTTCCGTAGGTAAGTCAAAAATTCAAAATCTCTCTTCGTTTTATTTCTTGAAACCATAAATTTTCATGATATGCTTTCTGGGTTTTGTTCCTTTTTTTAGAAAAATGTTAGAATGTAGATAGAAAAATGAGTTTTCCTTTCCTGTCCCCTGTTTTCTTAGGAACCAAACAGAAAATTGTGGGTTTTTCTTTTTCCGTCACTTTCTTGGGAAAGTGAAATCAAGAGGGCATTTTGTGAGCTCATTAGCTCCGTGGCCGTTGAGATTTTGGGAATCAATACACATTTTTAATGTCGTTTACCCGAATTTAACCAACGGTCTTTCGGTGATCCGTGATATTACCAAAACACCCTTGCCTTTATAAACCAAGCTTATCTCTTGCTTCCCAGTTCCCAAAATAAAAAGGTTATCAGGGTATTATTGTCATTTTAACCTGTCACTAAGATTTCCCGGAAAATCAGACACCAAGGGACAAAATTCACGACATCCCACGCGTGGGTTGGGAAGAAAAGCCGTTTTAAGATTTGTGAATTTCCATAATTACCCTTCAACGTTTATAATAATTACTCTCTTTTGTTACAGAGTGCCATGCCGAAAGCAAGGAGGGATCAGGTTCACCATCAACGGATTCCGTTACTTCAACTTGGTTCTGGTGACCAACGTCGCCGGCGCCGGAGACATCGTGAAGGTGAGCATTAAAGGGACCAACACCGGCTGGCTGAGCATGAGCCGTAACTGGGGCCAGAACTGGCAGTCCAACGCCGTCTTGGTGGGCCAAGCTCTGTCGTTTAGAGTCACCGGCAGTGACAAGCGAACCTCCACCTCCATGAACATCGCACCGGCGAACTGGCAGTTCGGCCAAACCTTCACAGGAAAGAATTTCCGTGTTTAAAAAACACACAAAAGACAGACAGTTTCCCTCCTTTCTTAAATTAACCTTTTGTTTTTTTTAATTACTTATATATCTTTTGTTTCCCGCCCTTCTATTTTCCTTAATTTTCCCGGGAAAATTTTGAAGTGGTGGGTGGGGTACTTTGGGTGGAAAAACTCAAAAAAGTAACAATGGGGTTTTTTCATTTGGTAGGATTTACTACAAAAAAGTGAAAGTTGAAAGAAGAAAAATGGTGAATTAGTTTTAGGAAGAAAGTGACTAAAGTTAAGTATGGGTTTTTCCTTTTCCTTTTGTTTGTGTGTCATTTTGCTGGGAAAATATTAATAGTAAAAAACCCAGCAAATGAAATGGTTAATGGTTAATGGTTAAAAGAAAAATGTTGTAAAAAAGGGGCTGAAGCGGCTGCAAAAGGCAAAGAAAAATGTAGCCCGCAGCTCTTTTTTGGTCATATATAGTTAATATAATATTATATATAATTTCCATTTTACTGCTTATATATAATATACAGTTCTATTTTAAATGAATGTGTTGCTTCTTGTTCTTCAATTTGATCAAATTTTGCCTTTAAAGTGTTTGATGTTTGTCCCCTGAATCAATCAATGCATGGCAATGTAGTGGTTGTGAGCAGCCATAATCATAAAAGAATTCAAAATTCAAATCCTTCTGCCTTTAAAAATGGAGATTTTGGCTTTAAGGAGGAATTATTATGAGAAAAAGAAGAGAACCCATTGACTGTAATAGTAGGAAGTTGCTGCCCTGCTGGGTGGTGTTTGTAAAGTAGGCCTCTCCATGACATGTCGGTGGATGGTGGCAGAAGGCCCATGTGGGTTTTTGCTAGACTGGCACTCAGCTGGTGCTTGTCTAATTTTTCTTTCTTTTCCAGTTTACATATATATATATATATATATATCTTCCATGGCTCCACCCTTGTTTCACCTTATTCTGGTCTCCTTTCCCATTCTTCCCTCATTTGGTCATGTTGCATGCTTTTTCTTAACCAAAGTTAGCTCTTTAGCACCATCATTTTCCTAACCCAAACTTGTCTTCTTTGCAGTACAATGTTTGGTAAGAGGGAAAAAGACACTGTTTTCCCATCATTTCCTTCTTTCCAAACATAGCTTTAAAGTCTTGCAGCAAAGTTTCAATTCATTGAGAAATGGTAGCAACCCTATTCATTGATTTCATTATATTTTTCCCGCTAATTGCTCAATTCAATGCAAAATGTTTCGGTTTAGGCTTAATTTGGTGGAGAACCTTCTAATTTGGTTAATTGGGGATAAAACGTTCTTAAATCGGTTCAATTCGGGACAATCTGTCAAATATGGACACAACATTTTTGTGGAATTAGTTAGCTTTGGACAAAAGGTTGTACCCCTATTTGACTGATTGACCTGAATTGAACCAATTTGAAAGATTCTGCCCTAAATTAGGCCTTAACTGAAATGTTTTACTCTAAATTTAACAATTAGCCTATTTCTCCAGCGACAAAAACACAAAGAACCTGAAAAACTCAAATTACCCAAAAATCTTGTGATGAAGTATATTACCCATGAAATTTCATGTTCACAAGTTGTTAAGAGAGTTGAATGGTGTTAGAATTGCTTTCATCTTCATCTGTCTCTATAGTATTAAAAGAGCATTTGCTTCTTGTCTTGTTCTAAGTCAAGTGTGATCAACAATGTGGGCCTTTTTTTGATAGACATCACATTCCGGATCTAGAAAAGAATCTGTTGATCTATTATTTCCCTTTTCTTGTGAACTTTCTGCCATTAAGAAGGTTTTTAGCTAATTCAAAACCTAACAGAGACCTCTTGTTTATCATCAAATATGCTTTTGCTTTGCTTTGCTTTGCTTGCTAAGCAAGCAAAACATTGAAGCAAAGGTGTCCTAAAGGGTAAAATCAAAATGAAACCAAAATGATCATTTTTGCCATGTCTAAATTGCACTACCCATCCGAATGTTTTGACCTCTCTATTACCGTTATTTTTTCATTCTAGTGATTGCAAAAGATGCTTCTTAACATCACTTAATTTTACAGAGAATGGGGTATTTTTTAAATTACACTTTTCATGCAAATTTTTGTACATCCAATTTTTTAATGTTATGTCTTTATAGGTAAAGAAAATAGGCCGGTGGAGCTAGGCCATATTAAGATTCCAATCTTGAAAAAAATGGCAAAACCCTATTCTATATATTACTAGTAAATTAACACACTGTTTAGCCTTATCTATTATATCATCAAAAAAAGTGAAAAAAAGAATAAAAGGGGGAAACTTTTTGAAGGGAAAAAATGGATTGGATTAGGTGTCAAACCCACAATTCAATCTTTTTGGATGATGCAATTGAGTCTTCAGGTAGAAACATAGTGTTGGGTTGATTTAAAACTTTAAACAAGTCAGTCAACAAGAATTCAATAAGAATTAAGTATAGATTTGAAAAGGAAACAAAGAAAAAGTTATTCTTAAGTTTTGTTATCTCTTTTGCATATGCTTTGGTCCAAAGATATTTTTACAAATGGGGGGGGGGGGGATTTGTAGAGACAGAGAGGCTATGAGGCCAAAATGGAAATGGAATATGTACCCAAAAGAAAAGAAATTACTACTATCATTTTCTTCCTTCTTTCATATTGAGGAATCCTATCTGTTAATCACTGTCAACTTTGCAAATGCAGATTTTCTGCCAATGGCAATGGTTTTGCTCAAGGTTCCTTTCATATTGGCTAGTTTACCAAATTTTGCTGCCAAAGAATAAGTATTTTGATTTTAAAGGAAATTTGGAAGGAATTTTGAGTTTGATTAGAATAAATTAAAAGCCCAAATACCCTATAAGAGGATATTAAAAATTAAAAAAAAAAAAAAAAAAAACGACAAATATAAAAAAAAATTTAAAAATTAAGGGAAAAAAAACGCCGACTGTGGGGATCGAACCCACGACCACGTGGTTAAAAGCCACGCGCTCTACCACTGAGCTAAGTCGGCTTCGTGGTAACCATAATCACTATAATACTTTTAAGGTAAGAATCAATATTGTAGAAAATAAATGGAAAGAAGAAAAAAAGGGGTTCGCTAATAATATAAGGCGTAGTCGCCGTCCGTCGGGATCGAACCCACGACCACGTGGTTAAAAGCCACGCGCTCTACCACTGAGCTAGGACGGCTTCGTTGGAGTAGTTATCTCTATGTTAAATCTAAAAGGGTTAAACTTGGTTGTTCAGTATCAGTAGAACATCCATGTTAACCTGCAGCATAATAACTATGAAATCAAGAAATTCTGCTCTGATATGCCTCAAGGAGTAGAAATACGCAGACATAGAAAGGAGACAAAATAATCGGTTTATTAATCTTCAGAAACCGTTCATGGTACATGAAATTTTCATAATGGATAAATCAGAAGATACTAGCTACGCTTGATACTGTGATCCTCCAGCACAGAGGCTTTAAATAAGAGAAGTAAAACAAAAAATCATGAACAGGGGTATACATGAATGGACGTTCAGCTATTATTTCTTCACTTCTTCTATGGGTAAAGAATAAAAGAAACAAACTTATATTTGCTATAGTACCTAGGGGAAGCTCAAAGAATTTGTTCCAAGTTGAGTTCACATCTATTGCCTCAAAACTCGGTTTGAGCTTAAGACGAAGTTTTCTTCACCAGCAACTGTGGAATGCAACCTTCCAGCAGCCCAACCGTTGTTCAATGCACGAACAGCAGCTCTTGCTGGATCCCCTGTTACACGGCTCCCCTCAATCTGGTTTTCAAATTCTGGAAGACCACGTGCCTTCCTCTCTTTTCTTTTCTTTCTCTCTTCATCCCTTTCTTTTCTCAGCCAGCTCTCCACAGTTCTCTGTAAATTACAAACAATAAGCCATTACAAAGGCAAAGAACTAAGGCCAAGAGGCACCCTTTAGACACATATTTATTTCAGTTACTGATAAAGAGACAGTATTCAATGAGCTTTGCTCATAACCAAAAGAACTTTTCAAGCTTCAACCAGGAAGACTAACCATTAGCGACAAATTGCTAATCTCCTTAACCTTATCCATTGGCATTGCTAATTGCAATTTTCCATGAGCTACGTAAACCTGAAACATAGATGAGAGTTTAGTCACGAGAAGATATATGAAATGAATCTATCTACAAATTCATTTTGAATAAACATTCTTAGAAAGGAACTGAAACAGACAATATGTGAAGGCCACTTCTCTAGACCGTCAAATATATGGGTCGCATAGATGATCGTGGCACCCCGCTCTTCACATTCCTTTCTAAGGAAGTTCAGAAGGTCAGCCCTTGCTAGCACATCAAGGTCAACTGTTATCTCATCAAGTAGAAGAACCTATACAAATAAGGAAGCAGCCTTCAGTAACAATACATACAGGAGAAAATGAACAAAACCAAGATATAAGAACTTCCAGAGTTCATTGTGGGAGGAAAGAATGCCAGAGCTCTACAGAACAGACAACAAAAGCATAGGGATTACATAACACCATCTAAAAAATTGAAAATACCTTGAATGGCTTGAGGAGACCCATACAGATTTGGACCCGTCTTCTCTGACCATCAGATACCTTATGCATCCTCCACGAGAGATTAATATCTAATACCTACACCAAAAACACCAGCCAGATAACTTTTGATTGGCTACCTAGTTTTCTCAAGACAATCATACATGGAACAATAAGCTAGCAGATACCGCCTCCCTTCATCCTTTAATATGTTACACAAATACTTCTACAGAGAAATGCATACCTTGATTAGTTCAGCTCTTCTTTGAGGATCAATACCGACAACTCCAAATATCATTTTCTCAGCAGAAACATCCATTTGGATTGGAACCTCAAATCCCGCAAAAGCAACATCACGCCTCCACTGCAAAATGAAAAACCCTCCTTTGGTTTAACTTAAAAAGTTCTACATGAATACCAGTACTACCAACAAATACCTTTGAATTCTTACAATTCCTTTGACATGATATCCATAATGAAATGAAATTCAAATCATATTACAACTTTTCTTCATGCAACATACCGAATTTATATTTATTTACCCCTCATTCAAGTTTGTTGACACAGGTTTTGATTTATTCAACAGTTATAGAATGCATAGAACAACTTTATATTAATTAACAAAATTTCCCCAAGTTTCAAACTTTAACAGAATTACTGGTAGAAAGGGAAAAATGAGAAACTAACCTCTCCACCAAGATAACAAAGATCACCCGAGGAAGCCAAAGCAGTGTCGTGGAAAGCTGATCTTCCAAGCACTCGAACCATGTGCGGTTCCACCATATGCTTCCCTCCCAGTATCTTCAATATCGTTGTTTTCCCTATCATTCAAAATTCAATCAAAAACAAATAAACCCAAGATTAAAAGCATGAATTTTGAATAGCTTTCTTGATTTTGCTCTTTAAAATTAACTAACTAACCAGCGCCATTGGATCCGACGAGGAGACACCGATCGCCGGCGTTGAGAGTAAGAGAGAAATCCTCGATAAGAGGAGTGGACCCCGGCGGTGGATGACCGTCGATTCCAGGATACGTGAATCTCAGACCACTAATCTCCACCGTTGGTTTCGAACTCTCAATCACCGCCATTTCTGTTAGTAGGTGAAGCTCTTCTTTCTTCCCCACCAAAAATTTCAAAAGCATTTATATAAATTTCTTTTTCTTCCCCAAACCAACCGCACTTTCCTCAAAATTTACGAAAACATCCTTACTTTCAGACGTGGCGCCATCAGAACCTATTGTCAAGTACTCTTTGAAGTTGAACAGTAAATTAAATTGTAAAGAAAGGTTAAAAGCGTCCTAACGTATTTAGAAATTAAAAAACAGAAAACGACTCTCTACAGACTGCAATTCCCCCAATCTAAACAGCGAGCAATAAGCTTTAGGGTTTTGGAATTCGATTTTCCTTTGACAATGGCAGCGATTTACAGTCTTTACATAATCAACAAATCGGGTGGTTTGATCTTCTATAAGGTATTATTACTCTGAAACATGTTTTCTGTTTGTTTCTCGAGAATATTTGATGAACATCTTTATTATTTGTGCTTTTTCGAAAAGGATTATGGATCAAAAGGACGAATGGATACAAATGATAGCTTGAGAGTGGCTAGTTTATGGCATTCGATGCATGCGATCTCACAGCAGCTATCGCCTACCCTTGGTTGTTCGGGAATTGAGCTCCTTGAAGCTGATACGTTTGATCTCCATTGTTTTCAATCCCTTACTGGTATATATTTCTTTAAGTTTTCGATATTTATTATCTTAATAGTTTTGATCATTGGGAAATTTTGAATTGTGAATAGTAGAATTTGCGGAAACTGAATTATAGATCTGATTTGCTCACTCAGTTGAGTGAAAGTTGTAGCCTTTGATTAGCCATTGCTTGAATGCTCGGAGATACTGTAGAAGAAATCAAATTTGCCCCTTTTTATGTCTAAAGTACTGAAATTGGAACTTACATGTTTTAGATGATGAAAAATGAAACCTTTATATGGAAACTTACTTATAGTTGATGCTTATAGAAATGTAGGAAGCATGCATAATATGGTTTGAATGTTGGCAATGATTCTCAAAACTTATGGTGCTTGCTTTCCCTCTAACTTGAAACTTAATACTGTAAAGGAACTGTCGGTGATTGTCTAATTGTGCAAAATAAGGGATCACAAAAAGTTCTGTGTGGTCTTGCCATTGGAAGGAGGAAATCTGTTTTAATCTGGTCTCTGCTTATGGGAACTTCTTTGCCTGTTTTGTACTTGAATTCTATAATTTCTAGGTTTAATATTCTATAGCTCTTAAGAGATTCATTTTTCTAGGACAGATCTACTTGTTGAGATGATCTAGATGAGAAATTTTTAATGATAAGTTTAAACCTTGTGAGTGTATTACTATTGTCTGAACATTGGCAAATTTTAAGGCTTGGTTGCATGTTCTTTCATTTGAGATCAAATGGGTATATTGTAAACATGGGTTGTAAACTTTGAGTGGTAATATCACATGTATGTTTCTTAAAACCATACATTGCAGTACTTTGTGGAATGATGATTTTGAAAAATTTGGATGTTGTTATGATCAATAGGAACAAAGTTCTTTGTGGTCTGCGAACCTGGGACGCAACACATGGAAGCTCTGTTGAAAGTCGTCTATGAACTCTACACAGATTATGTTTTGAAAAATCCCTTCTATGAGATGGAGATGCCTATACGGTGTGAACTCTTTGACATCAACCTGACTCAGGCAATACAGAAGGATCGTGTAGCATTGTTGGGACGATAAACTGCCCTGAATCCTGCATCTCCCTAAAATTTCACCTTCTCTTATATTTCATTTGTACATTTATAGAGGAAGGTTACTATCAAGTTTGTACCAGCTATTTTATGTCATATAATATCTATCAAATACTCTAATGTTCAGGTCATCAATGCCGAATCATTTACAACATTGCCTGATTAAGGATGTTGCTTTTTTTTAAACTAATAGTTAGAAAATTGATTTGCTCTGATGTTCTTGATTAATGAATCAATCTTGATATAGATCTTGTTCTTAGTCTTATTATTGTGATATATGTTTATATCTATATGGAAAGAGGTCTTAAGCTGCTATTGAGTATTGACAAGTTTCTCTCTTTTCCGACATTTCACTCTGAGGTCATCATCATAATGTTTTCCTTTCAGCATGGGTTTAATCAGGTTGGAAGGATACTCTGAACTTGCCGTGTTGTTCAGTTCTTCCTGTCTCTGCACCCATGGACACAATATCCTTTGGAAAAATTCTGCAACAGAGACCCATCAGGTTGGAAAAGCTAAGAAAAAGGGACATGTCAAATTTGGTTTCTGAATTACTATTCCTTGCTGTCTTCAACCTTGGTAGAAACTAGAAAGGAAGGAACTTGGGTGGATAGAACAGGAAAAGGTGAGAACATTTATGTCCTTTCGCTTATGAGAACAACACACTCTTCAGAATTTGTCCATGGATGTTGTAGATAATAAGGTTGTATTTATGTTTTTCACTGCCCAATTACACTTCAAGTAAATTTATGATTTATGACGTCAGAAAATGGAATATATGAATCTGAAACATTCTTTTGCGAGGGAAATGGGTTATGAGTTAAGTAAACCAACCAAAACATTAATTTTTAGTAAGTAAATGTGAAAGTGAAACTTGGACTGGACACAATGACAATTGACAACAAACGAAGAAAAACTTTTTTCTCTAGTTGTTCACCTTTCGCCATCTCTCACTTTCTCTCTGGGGACACAAAATAAAGAAACTTGGAAGAGTTTCGAAAACTTAAAAGAAGGATTGTTTGATTTCTTCAAATTTTACAGTGTCTTCCAGTTTTCATTCGAATCTGAAACAGTCATTGGTTTGGAAAATTAGTCTTACCAACAATGGACCAGCCGACCAGGTCTTAGGATGCTAAACACAACATTAAAAATTGATTGAAAGAGAAAAACAGCATTTAGTTTTGTCTTTACCTGCATTTCACACGTTTCCTTGTTTCTGTAAATTTTGTATCATTTATTATCATAGCTGTCTACGGCTAATTTCAACCATAAGAAGCCCAGTCTGAAGATTTGATTGAGTTCTTATTACATAGTAGTACTAAAATGCAGGGAAAATAATGCCATGGTAATTACTTCCCTTTCCCAAATCCATTTTTCAATGACAAAAGTTGAAAATGCCAATATGCATTGAGAACATGAAACCCAGTTGCTTTAGGAAGGGAAAACCAGAAAGTGTAAATCCAAAGTCTTCTTGGAAGTTGGAATTTATGCACTATACAGTCACTAAAATCAAGTAAAGGCCTAGAAGTTCTCTTGACAACCCAAATCTGTCTCTTTTCCAATTCAATTTTTACATTCAGCTCATCAATCTGTCGGCAGATTCAAATATGTTATAGAAAAGAAAAGTAAAATGCTGATGGACAATAGAATTTGAAATATTGAGAAAAGAGATGCATCTCAAGATATCACATGGATTAGAAGAAAATGAAGATTCTTACATATTGTCTCAAAAAAGCTTAATTACATGGAAATACAAGACCGTATACTAGGGAAGAAAGTAAAAGCCCTCCCCGAAGAAACCTGAAAATAAGCTCAATATAGCATTTTCATACAAACTTGAACATATATCTTTCACTACTGCAATCATGATGGTATGATATTCGGCAAAACCCAAGATCTGAGCTTGATCAATTTCAAGAGGTAGATTTAAATAGTTTACCCGAAAGAAAGAAAACTGTACAATACTCAAAACACTGTTTTGTTCCCTGCCTAAATCCGGGAAACAATTCCTACGGATGCTCAAAATCAGGAAAGAAACTGCAGCTGCACCAAAAAGGTTTCATCTAAACACGAAGAGGTGAAGCAGAAGGCTTTGGATAAGTAGTTGGTTTACCATTGGGATGATTCTGAGCATTTACATGGCGTTCCTTCTGACCACTTTTCGGGATGTCACCTGGCTCCTGAAGCTGCTCAAGTGCTGTTACCACCTCATCCATGCTTGGCCGGAACTTGGGATCTACAGCTAAGCACTGAAGTGCAAGGTTAGCTGCCTTTTGTGCCCGATTTAATGAATACTGACCTTGGAGACGGGTGTCTAGTATGCGGAATACTCTACGTTTGTTGGTCAGGTAAGGTTTCGCCCACTCCACCAGATTGTGTTCTCCAGATGGCCTGTTCTTGTCTATAGCTCGTCGGCCAGATAACATTTCGAGAAGAACAACTCCAAAACTGTATATGTCGCTCTTGGCAGTCAAATGACCTTTTGCAATAGAAAATTAAAGTTGATCTCAATACTCAATACGATATCAACTTCATTTCATATGATCAAATAACAAGTAGCTAAACGCAATGATAACCTTAACCTGTGACTGTAAGAATATAAAAAATGAAAATAGCTGATGTAACATATATAGGATTCTATCAGTTTTTGTTCCCAGTAATAACAAAAACAAAAACCAAGCAGATTGGAATAGACTGACTGACTGAGTTTACATAAGAAAACAGGGTGGAACAATACCTGTGGCTAGATACTCTGGAGCAGCATATCCATAGGTTCCCATGACCCTAGTGGAAACATGGCTCCTATCACCAGTTGGCCCGTCCCTAGCCAACCCAAAATCAGAGAGTTTGGCATTGTAATTCTGCAAATATCAAATGAAAAGAAATATATGTTATTTAAGTAGAAGGGAAAAAATTTCAATATATTGACCATGCTACATAAATGTAAATAGAAAATAAGGTAAGCTACATACTGAATCAAGCAAGATATTAGACGTCTTAAAGTCACGATATATGACTTGTGGTTTGGCATTATGAAGAAAGGCAAGCCCTTTGGCAGCACCAAGTGCCACCTTCATCCGGATGCCCCAAGAGAGTGGTGGAAAGTGAGACCCCCCTGTTTCAAAAGTAAATTAGACATATATGCTTAACTTTATAAATATGAATGTTTCATCAATGAATGGAACTCACTCCTAAATAAATGATTCTCCATGCTACCACGAGGCATGAACTCATAGACTAGAAGCCGGTGCTCATCCTCTAAGCAGTAACCAATCAACTTTACAAGATTGTGGTGATGCAATTGACCAAGATAATTGATTTCAGCCTGTGTACCAAAATATGAAAGAAAATTAAATCATCTTCTCATGAGGGAAAGGTCTGAATACAATCGTGTGGATATCCTAAAAGCCATGCTAACTGGACCGGTTTCTTAAGCTTATAGAATCATGCTAAGTCAACAACTCAACATGACAAAAACTGAAATAAAACTAATTTGTGCAATTTATAGAAAGTAAAGCAATATCACTAACCAGCCATTCCTTGTGACCTTGGAACCCTTCTTGGTTGAGCCTCTTAACTGCAATCTGTATACCTGTACCAGGCTTGGCAGCTGTAAGTGAATGCTCATCAATCCATCCTTTGAAGACAGAACCAAATCCACCCTCTCCTAGCACACTGTCTGGCCGGAAGTTTCTGGTGGCTGTTCTGAGCTCACTGAAGGTGAAATTCTTTAAATTTGAAGACTGCAAAATCTCACCCTCACTCCGGGGAGTTTGTGGTACAGATTCGGATGATACCCTACTGCTTGAGCCACTCAAATTGTTTCCATTTCTGCTGGCATTCCTTGAATTTACTCCTGTATACAAAAGTTAACATTCACATGTTCCATGAGACACAAATATGAAATTGTCTTTGTCTCGACAAAAGTAAAGCTTCAGACAGGATCTATGTAAGATTTTGAGCTTGTGATTAATCATCAAACAAGTTTATAACCAACTCCTCTTCAAAAAAATCAAATTCTGATAAGAGACAAAATGATACACTCAAAACACAATAGAATCAAAGCTAAAGTTCAAAGCTTTCCTTTCAACAAAATACAGCACAATCAAGCACCAAACAACATTCAACTTACCTGTACCAGAAGGGCTGACAGACTTGATTCGATTGCTCCAGCAAGCACCCATCAAAACAGAATAAAACCCAAATCTTTTCTTTCAGTCTTTTACTTTTCTCTGGTTCCTTTTTCTAGTTTTTTCTCTTCCAAACCCAAACTTCCCACAAAGCAAGACACCCAGAAAATGGAAAAGAAAAATACAACCAGCCTATTCAGAAAGATCAAAGGTAGGTCTAATTGGGCAGCAAAATTCTGGATATGATATCCTTTTTCTTGCACCCTTTTAGTATTTTTCACTTTTTGGAAGGTGGGTTTGGCTTTGGTGATGATGATAAGAAAAATCAGCAAACTCAGGAGTAAGGTAAAGAAAAGGCTTCTTTGCTATTGGATTTGCTTTGCTTTGCCTTCACTTTCTTTCTTTCTTCCTTAACTTTCTTTTTTATGATGAGTAGCCCTTTTTAGACCTTAGCCAACGAAATATTGTAGACAGTTGACTTGCTTTTTAGCCTCTTTTGTTTTGTCTCTTTAGTCTTTACCCCCCAACAAACCACCATGTGCACAACGACAATTTTATGGTAGTAACTACTACTAGTAACTAAGCACATATATATTTTAACTAAGATCTCTCTGGATTTTATTAGCATGATTAATCTCGTTTATGTCGGGAGTGTTTAAGATTAAAGCTTACTCAATATATATGTTTTGGGGAGTTCGAACTTGTATATCTTACGACTTTACCTGAATAGAAACCATTCATGGATCATCTCGACCAATCACTTATTAAGGGTTTCTTTAATCTTATAAATGTTCCTGAAAAAAATCAGTTTGAAATTTTTGATATTTAGTTAAAAACAATTGAAAAGTACTTTTAAAAAGCACTTCATGATTTTTGGTTTGGCCTAATTTAAATCTTTTTCAGTAAATAAGTAAAATAAACTAGGTCAAATCGTACTATATATTTTTGTTATTAATTAATTAATCCATATATGAACCCAAGACACTTTTAGAAAATCTTGCATTAGATTCTAAGAAAATGAAGGTTTGAGAAATAGGATTAGTTTAATAATAATCTAAGCCCTAAGGTGGTGCTTTGTAGTTTTTTTGGTATCCCATTCGGTATCCAGTGCTTCGCCCTGACTAATCCGGATCCGATCCGCATCGCGCACCTGGTTATGGTGGGTGAGTCTCCGAACAGGGGCAGTTGCGTACGCAAGGTCTCGAACCCGAGACCTGTTTAAGCTGGCGCACTTGGTTATGGTGGGTGAGTCTCCGAACAGGGGCAGCTGCGTACGCAAGGTCTCGAACCCGAGACCTGCTTAAGCTGGAACAGGCCGCTTATCACTTGATCCAACCCCAACCCCTTGTTGGTAGGTGGTGCTTCGTAGTATTTTCTCTTTTAAGCCATTGGATGCCACTTATTAGACTTTTTCTCTTGATTCTCAATGATTAGTCAATTCAAACTCTTCCAAACCCCCCTTAAGAACCTCGTCTTAACCGTTGGATTCACGTTAAACATTGTTGTTTTTGCCATGTGATTGACTGATTATCTGATTTTTATGTTCTTTGGGGTTTATTTGTTTGCATGCAGCGTGGGAGATCTGTCTACCTTGGGTTTTAATCATTAAAAATAGTTAAGCAATTTTACCATTCTTTGAAATTTATTATGGCTAAGATCGCCAAAGATCAGACAAAGTTTATATACTTACGTCTTTTCTTATTTGAAAATGAAGATTCCAGAGAACATATATATACATCCTGCTGGGAGACTCACCCATTATAACCAGGTGCGTGACGCGGGTCGGATTCGGATTAGTCAGGGCAAAATCCTGGATACCGAATGAGATAAAAAAAAAATACTGAATCAGATACATCAAATACGTGTAGAGAATAGAGATTTGTAGTTTGAAAATTGATCCATGCATTTCCTTTTATATTTACAATTTTAGATAAAGTTATTTATTACCTCTCATATTGGGGAAAAAAAAGAGAAATTTTCTCATGATTATGGAATAACAAGAAAGGAATTGTAGGTGGCCAGATGCATGTATCAAGATTCAAGACACACAAGAAAAACACCCATTTCTTTCTCTTTTCCCTTTTCTTGTTTCTTTTTGTTATTTTGGGAAAAAACATGTATATCATTATTCTCAAATGATTGCCAAAGGTTGGTCCAGAAGAAAACTCAGAATTTGATTCTTCATATATTACTTTAAAATCAGTTGACTTATTGACTAAAATAGTATCTACACTCAAGAATAAAAATATAAAATTAAGGAGAAAGCAGAGGAACCCTCAAGAGGCGGTTTTGTAGTTTATATTAATTCACAAGGAATATAAAGTTTGGTGATGTTTCATTGTTCCTCTTCATGGGATTTTGTCTGAATTTGGTTGGGATGTTTTAGAACCTTACATGCATGTTTGTAACAAACTAACAAACAATATTCTTAAAGGCTCTGACCTGAGAAATTTTTATTTTTATTTTTTGGAGAAAAATTCACATGAATATGGTTACTAAAAACATGCTAATGGAACTAAATCTTTGTTGTCTTAGGCCCAGTTCTTTGTTGTTGGATATTGGTCAATATATGAAGAAAAAAAGCTGGGTCCAAATGTACTAGGGCAGCTACGGCCTACCATGGGTAAGAGACCCAATGCTATTTTCATTTTCCATTGGACTCAATAGTCAATATGGACTTGCTATTTGTTCTGGTCCAAATCCATATCTTGAGTAGTAATGGCAATGGTAGGATACCGGATACCTATTAATTCTGAGGTACCTATCTATGTGCCCGTTACTTTGTATCTTATCAATTGAACTAACAACACGGGTATTTAAGAATTTGTTTGAGTAACGAGTACACTAATCTTATTCGAACGCGATTATAAAATACCTTAATTTTACATAATTAGTTACTCCATGTTTGATTAAAGTACAATATCGAGTACTCAAGACGAGTAATGAGTACATTACTAATCTTATTTGAACCCGCTTATAGAGTAATCTTACTTAATTAGTAAATTTTACTAATCTTATTCGAACCAAATTATAGAGTTAGTCTTACCTAATTGGTATTTTTTTTTTCGCAATCATCTTTGTATCTTATCAATTGAATCAACAATATGGGTACTCAAGAATCCGAGTAATAAGTACACTAAACTAACCTTATTCGAATCCGATTATAGATTACCCTAATTTTACCTGATTGTGTCAGGTACTTCAAGCTACCCCTATTATGAACAACGTATAATTGCCATCTCTAAACTTGACTTTTCTTACATAATAAAGAGTGAACTCCAAATCTCCAATTAATTCAACATATATAAAAGGAAAGCTGAAAAACAGAGTTGTGTGTTTTTTACCCCTCTGTGAATGAGATAGAGCAAGAAAGCTTTTCTGTAAAGTGTTAATGGCTAAGGCGGGACGGGAGAAGAAACTGCTGGTGGTGGTGCAAAGTAGTGACCAAAGACCAGAGCCAGAAGGACTAATGACTAAGGAGTAAGGAGGTTACATGGGGATGTTTCACTTTCACATAACCAACCAGGTTGGGTTAAAGAATGGCTCAGAATGGTCAGCCTCACACCTCACCCAGCTAGCCCTCACCGATCCCCATGCACAAATCTTGCAGCCTTTTCTTTTGTACTTTTTTTTTTCCTTTTTTTTCATAATTTAAAACTAATAAAAGTTTCATTACTGTACAATCAGGACCATTTAAAACTTGGTTTGTAGTAAGTATTGAATTGAATCCAATGGGTACTTACTCTTACTGAGTGAGAAGTGAGAACTGAGAAGGGAGAAGAAAAGTAAAGTCTACACCAATTCTGTTTTCATTCCCTACCACAAAATATTACTAAAAAAAAGTAAAAAATTGGGTATTTGGCTTTTTGCAGAAGGGTAGGGTGTAGGGGTGTGGGGTGGGGCTGAGCTCAGGGTGTGAACTGTGAAGATTAGGATTTAGGGGGGGAAGAGGGAAGGGATCTCAATCTGCCTCAATTTTAGAATAGTGTTATTAGAATTTGGATATGTCAAATCAGATTTATCATTCCAAAGATACCCACCCCATTTTTTGCTTTTTCTTTCTAGTTTTAGCCCAACAATCTCCTCTTTTCCCTAACCATTACTTGGATTCCTCTTCCAACAATACCTGTGAATGTTATGAATCAAAATGAGTTAGTTATATGTATGAGTTAAGCAAGTTATTTTCTTAATTAAGTGATAATTTTATTGATTTCAATTAATTTATAGTAGAATTGAGATTGCACCCAATTAGAATTCCTTTCATTCTTATTTGGTACTTACCTTCTGAGCTGATAACTACATCGGATCTTTGACTAGTCCACAATCGAATCGTGTTGGGAAAATTCTCCCAACATCTATTTTTGAATCCCTTTCATTCTATCCAACAAGTATTGCTATTATTATTAAGGGTACGTTTAGTAGAACGATGCAGTAGCAATACGATTGATACTATTTAGGTACTGTACAAATAAGATTATACTGTTCATATCAAATTAAATACTATACATATGAGATTATTAGAGCAACAATTGAAACGGGAATTATACTTAAACTCGATTGGGCGGGCCGGTCAAACGATACGCTAAACATGGCCTAAATCAATGATGATATTGTTATGAAGGCTATTAATTTGAGTCGAACTTTGTAGGTTGAAAAGCTTAGAAAGTTAAATCCTTCCTCTAACAAGTGTAGGAGAACTAGGAATCGAACTTTTAATCACTAATTTGGCAAAAAAAAAATTACTTTTAATCACTAATCTCCGATTAGCTTTTATTGATTGTTTTGATACCGGTTAGTATTTTTTTAAAAATTTTAAAATATAAATAAAAGAAATACTAGTATTTTATTTATAAATATAAATTAAGAAATTTAGAAAAGGAAAAGAAAAGAGGGGGAAAAAAAGGGACGTAACATATCACTGACATCTGAGAGGCGCTTCTGAGCGGAGCAGAAGGTCGAGTCTCCATCAGACTCGTCTCCTTGTGCCGCGAAACGCGGACTACAGTCCCCCTTCTTCCCCCACTCTCCTTCTTGGTCCCACCATCCTACGTGGCATCCCCTCCCCTCCCTCGAAAATCCCTCCCTTCCTAATCATAGCCCCCAAAGAAAAGATCCTTTCTCTCCGGCCCCACCTTTAGCTAGCTACCCTTCATCACCCCATTCATCCTATTGCCGCATTTGATCATCATCAAATCAAACGGCCTTCGATCCGACTGCTTTTTATACTATCGTGTTAACACCCGCACCTTAACATGGCTTTTTGCTTAAGTCACGTCTACTTATGTTTGCATGAAAATGGAGAAAGGAGCAAAAAAGTGGGGAAAATTGTAGAAAAGCTTTTATTACGAAAAATCAATAATGGAAACCCGCAGCAGTATCTTGCTAAGCTAGGCTGGAGTTTTCTGTAGCTAATTAATGGTCAATTAGCATTGTGGTTGACTCGTTAAATTAAGCATAAGGAAGTTGAATTGCATTGAATTTCAAAATGATGAGTTCTCTCGTAGTTAATGTTCTTCATTACTCTCTCCTGATTACATGTTCAACCCTGGTTAGCAAAGTTAAATTTTAATTACCATTTATAAAAAATATATAAAGCAAAATTTTTTTAAAAAATAATACTTATAAACTTTGAATTACAAACTTTTTAGCACATATTTTTTTAAAAAATTAAATTTTACATTTTTTTAAATTTTTATAAATAATGGTTAAAGTTTAGTGTTAGTTGACCAAGAGTGGACATCTAATTAGAGACTGAAGGAGTATTTATAAAATTCAGTTGGAAGAGTTTAGAGGCTTTCAAAGTGACTATCCATCGGAGAATCATGTCTTCCAATTCTAATGAACAACAACCATTATTTAGGATCAATTTGCGAATTTGATCGAATTCATAATAGTTAAAGTATTATTATGCAGTTAAAGGAGAGTTGGCATAAGTGGTTATGGTTCGAATTCTTAGTGCATTCCATATAGCCTCGAATCCCACTGACCGTAGTTTCTATTTGGTAAGAAATGTGTAAATTCTGAAAAATTTGCAAGTGAAAATTCAATAATTGGATCGACGGTTTGTCCCGATCTTAGAGATGGGGCAGCCACTGCTACTTCTAAATTTTTTCATCAGAACTTCAGATGATATCAGAACTTAAATTTTATTCTTCTGTTTTAAATTAGACCTAGTTTTTTTTCTACAATTTGTTCTAAATTACATATGGTGTACGACTTACTAATTGATTTTTGATTTAATGTTTAATACCTTCCACTCGACCTAACAACAACAAGTCTTGATTAAGTTTTAGTAATCACTATCCAACATTATATTATAGATAATAGGCAAAAGCTAAATGGACTAATAATATAGTCCAAAACAAGAGTTAATCAAGTATTTGAAGAGAATTAGTGGAAAGTGATGGGCTGATGGCCGTTTTGAGTGTATGTAGCGTTAGGTCCGTAGGGGACCAATGTATCATTTCTCGGGTTCACAAAAATACCTAACCCGGATCCCCATAAATAGTGTACTACTAATACAACAGACTAAGAGTAGTAAAATTTCCCTGTTCCAGGTGGCGTTTAATTGGAGTGTCTTCACGAACCAATTAACGGTCCTGATTCAGCTGTTATTTTCCTTCCGTCACCGTATTCTCTTTTCAGTTCGTAATAACTGAAATTATTTAAAAAAAGAAAAAGAAAAACAGAAATCCATACAGAAAAAAACCGCGAAAGAATGGAGGCAGGCAGGCACGCATTTTAAGCGCTGAAATATAGCGTACGCCATTTCTTTCTCTCGGTAGTTTTAATCAAGCTTTACATTACTTAAGCATTTTTCTCTTATTTTAAATATTTTATTTTATTTTTTATTCAAAAAAAATAGTTTTGTCTGTCTATAGGAAATGTAGGGTAGGGGAAGCGGAGAGGGAGGCGGAAATTTGCAGGGTATGCTGACGCAATCACATTCCTACAAACACGTCAGCAACGACCCCCTCTCCGTTTTTCTTTTCTCACTCGCGTGCTTCTTCTTCACGTCCCCACTGTCAGATCCCCTCTTTCTCTCTCTAATTTTCACTGTTCCTCTCTCAAGTCTCACCCCACTGTAAAACTTTTTTTTTTTTTCTCTGGGTCTCCATTTTTAATCTCTTTCTCTCTCTCTATTTCCTTCGTTTCTCTCCCTGTCTGTCTATAGGCTAAGATTTTTCTCTCTCTAGGAGTTGTGTTTTTTGTTTGGCTGTTTCGATTTTGGTTTTTGTTTTCTGTTTCTCTTTGTGTTGTCGGAGAGAGAGAGAGATTAAAGCTAGAAGATGCAACGAAGACAGAGTTTAAAGTTCGTCACTTGAGCTTAAGAATTATGGTAAGTTGTTTTTCTTCTTCTTCTTCTTCTTCATAATGTTGTATTTATTTCTTATTCTCTTTTTTGTTTCTTTAATGAAGTTGAAAGCTTGCTTGATCTTTAGAGTTCACTTTCTGTTCCAAAGAACCTGTTTTTCTGTTGGTTTTTGCTACTTAAGCAAAATGTTGCTGTGAATTCTGATTTTTTTTTTTAGTTTTCTCGGCAGCCAAACAGCGAGTCAATATGCAGTTTTTAGTTGAAGATTTTTGTAGGAAGCTTCCACTTTGAGACAAATCCCTTGACTGGTTAAGCTTAATATATTAGTATTAACCCGAAAAGTACTTGTTTGATTATAATCTTGAAAGTTCTTTGTGGCTAAAAGAAGTTGCTTTTTCACTTAAAAAAGTGTCTCCTTTTGGATAAGAAAGTGCTTTTCCTTTTTTGATTAACGATTAGATTAAATTCCTTAATTGTCCCTCTCGGGCCTTATCCGGGGAATATTCCTATTCCCCCAAATCTGCATATGAATGGAATTCTTTTGTTCTGCAGATGAAATTGGTAGCATCTCTCCATCTTGAACAATATGTCAATGGGTCTGTCTATGTAGTTTTTTTAAGACATTTTTATGGGATATTTTAGTTGATTAGTTTAACTCAACATATGTTAAAATGAGGGTAAAATTTGGTTTGGTTTTTTATACTGTAAGCCTGTAACATGAAGCTTTCCCTGTATTCTGGTAAATACATACCAGCTGTTTGGTCGTACAATTTGGTTGTAATCAAGGGAGCTTTATATACACAATTTTTTGGAATCAAATAGAGAGTGTTGGATATGAGTTTTCATCAATAATTGTACCCCAAGTCATCTTTTTACATATTGTTTTGCTGACTCCAATATTGATTGTCATCTCTGGTCTGTATAATTGATTTTTGCTATGACAGAACTGCAAGTTTTGTATTCAGTCATTGCTTAAAAAAGCATTCCTCTGGTGATATTTGATCCTAATTTAATATATTAATTAATAATTAATAATTCATTTTTTTTATTCTTTTTCCATTTTGAACCATTTCTCCTTGTCATTTGTGTGCAGTGTTTGGTAGTATTATGCTGCTGTGCTCATATATTGTACTTGACCTTATTATCAATGCCAAGTTGTACCAGCAGTTATTATTATTTATTGACACATTTATTTAACAGCTTGATGTGCATCCTCATATTGACATATTGTTGATTGCTTTGGAGTTTAGGCATCTCTTTATCGGTTTTTATAGCAATCTTGTTAATTCTTAGTTGAAGCTTGAGAATTCGGTAGTGTTGTGTTTAGCTTTGCCTTGAGTATTATTATTGTTACTTTGTTTTGTATATGGCGGAAAATCTGACAATTCATTCGACCGGTTTCGTCATTCATATTTGCTCTCAGACTTCATTGGTACCTGGCTTGTGGTATTGTGAGCAAAAGTTGCCATTTCTGTGGTTGTAAACTACTTAGCTATCTGAGTCAAGAAAAGCTGGAAGGTATTTGGAGTTCTTGATTTCCCACTTTTAATCGTCTTAATATTTATCCTGTAGTAGCTCCTGATCTTAGTGGATCATACTGGAGAAGTTTATGGCCCATACTGTGGTGAATTATGTGCCGGGTGATTGTTTCAATTCTGCATGAAAATTTGGTTTGAAGTAGATAGGCTGGGTGTTTCGAATACATGGTTGTTTACTTTTACTTTATTTAACATAGTTCATCCTTAATTATGTGTCATTTGGTCCTCATCCTAACAGGAGTTTGGTGCTGTTGGATCCGGTTGTTAACTTGTTATTACTTGCATATGTGCAGAGTGATGACTGAACTTACCGATCTTCTTGCAGATACATTATGAGGTGCTTGGGGCAATGGGAAGTGGTGTTTGCACCTGGAAATGAGGGACAGGCAGCGTTGGAGAGCTGAAGAAGACGCTCTGTTACGTGCATACGTGAAACAATATGGACCAAAGGAGTGGAACCTTGTGTCACAGCGCATGAACACAGCCCTAAACAGAGATGCAAAATCTTGCTTAGAAAGGTGGAATAATTACCTTAAACCTGGTATCAAAAAGGGATCTCTCACCGAAGAGGAGCAGCGTCTTGTAATCCGTCTTCAAGCTAAACACGGCAATAAGTGGAAGAAAATAGCAGCTGAAGTCCCTGGCAGAACAGCTAAAAGACTGGGCAAGTGGTGGGAAGTGTTCAAAGAGAAGCAGCAAAGGGAGCAGAAGGAGAAGAATAAGACAGTTGACCCAATTGAGGAGGGCAAGTACGATAGGATTTTAGAAACTTTTGCAGAGAAACTAGTGAAAGAGCGACATACTCCAGCCTTTTCCATGGCCACTTCTAATGGGGGCTTTCTTCATACTGATCCACCTTCCCCTGCACCAACTCTACTTCCACCTTGGCTTTCTAATTCCAGCAATGCCTCTGCTGTGAGGCCACCATCCCCTTCTGTGACTTTAAGCCTATCTCCCTCAACAGTGACGGCTGCTCCCCCGATCCCATGGCTGCAACCTGAGAGGATGTCTGAAAATACTCCTGTTGTTTTGGGAAACATGGGGCCCCATGGACCAGTTCCTCCTTGTGGTGAGAACTTAGTGGTATCCGAACTAGTCGAGTGCTGCAGGGAGCTGGAAGAAGGGCACCGTGCTTGGGTTGCACATAAAAAGGAAGCAGCCTGGAGGTTAAGGAGGGTAGAGTTACAACTGGAATCAGAGAAAGTAAGCCGTAGAAGGGAGAAAATGGAAGAAATAGAGTCAAAGGTCAAGGCTTTAAGGGAAGAGCAGAAGACTACTCTTGATAGAATTGAAGCCGAATACAGAGAACAGCTTGAAGGGCTAAGGAGGGATGCTGAAGCAAAGGAGCAAAAATTAGCTGAGCAATGGGCTGCAAAGCACTTGCGTCTCACTAAGTTTCTTGAACAAATGGGGTGCAGACCCAGGATTCCTGAGCCTAATGGCCGGTGAGGAAGATCTATAATATACGTATCTCATTCCACTTTCAATAGACTGTGTTGCTGCACATTGTTTTTGATCATGTGTTCATTCTCTTCTCAAATTCTACTATAGATGTCTACTTATATTTATCATCTACTTATCCCTTGGAAAACTCTGAATGTAAGGTAGCATTAGCTGAACTTGCTCTCTATCTTGCATTCACTTCTTAAAATTACTATCATATCATATCTAAATTCCAACTATTGTATTAAATCTGTTTGAATCCCTTTTGTAATGAGAGCTGGAGGATATGATCTTTTATCTGATAAATGGCATTCCTTTCCCTAAAGATAAAGGAGTCTGATTCGACATAAATGGAA
Organism: Corchorus capsularis; assembly: GCA_001974805.1. Lineage (NCBI taxonomy): Eukaryota > Viridiplantae > Streptophyta > Magnoliopsida > Malvales > Malvaceae > Corchorus > Corchorus capsularis. The sequence goes on from AWWV01012536.1 coordinate 30,504, forward strand.
GCCGATCAATGCCTGTAGTAATATCTGCCAATGGGGGGTTTCTGTCTTTCTGATATGAAAGATGAAATGTTTGTATTATTGTATCTTTTTCGCTTTTGCCCCTAATGATGTAATCTTGAAAATTTTCATATTCTATATAGTTTGTGAATGGCAGGACCTCCCTTTTGGGAGTAGTATTTAAGAAATTGAAGTTTCTCTTATAATATATACCATGTCTGATATATACTACTCTTTTTAGGTTATTCTGTGGAATTTGTTGATGGGAGTTAATCTATATATATAACTATTGAGGTTTACCCTCCATTTGTTTCAAAACATGATACAAGTATGCTACATGTACCATTTAGCCGTTGTAAACTAAAGTATACAGAGGACTTGGCCTCGAAACTGTTTGAAGTTCTAACTGCATTGTCTCAGGCATGTAATGCTGAAAAAGCTGTAAATATTACACCTTTGGTTCTTTGTCTTTCGGCTTCGTCACGGACTCAAAAGTTTCAGCCCATAGCTCCTTTATAGCTTTGGGCACTGGTCTTTCGCCGATAAAGGGCTCCCAATTAATTTGATCCGTCTCTCCGATGAAAGTAGCCTCCCACCTGACTTTCTTCGGAGGGCTTCCGAAGTCAAATTTATAATCTGAAGCTTTCTTAATCTTCTTTGCCATAGGAGCTTCCGGTTTTGTCGACTCTGCAGGCTTTTTGAATCCTCTCAATGCCTATGGTGTTCATACATATACATAAACATAACAAATTTATTCAGAATCTTTTGACAATAGGGAAAGTAAAAGTAAGTTTACATGATTAATTACTCAACGACGGTTTATTAGCCTTTTTGCCTACTGAACTTCAAATCACGACAATTTGCCCATGAATTTTCAAATTTAGATATTGTCCCATGAACTTCTCAAATTGAGGACATTTGAATTTTCAAAGTTATGGGACAAATTGTCTCGATTATAGTTTAGGAGGCGCCAATAAGCAAGTAGTTAATGCATTAATTCTCACCTCAGACAATAACACCTTAAATCGAGGTTGTGGATTATCATTGGCATCAGCAGCAGCATTAGTGAGAGGGGTTGATTCCTTCGTCACAGCCAGTTGCATCTCCGAAGGCTGTTTGAATAACCTGTGCAATACCTATATATGAACACATATATAACAGAATTTTCAGAAAATTAAAACAAATTAATCAAACTAATTAAGTTTACAAATTGATTAAATTAGTTCATGCATTAATTATTCTCACATGATCAGGAAATGATCTCCCTCCATATTGTGGTGGTTGATGCAGTATTGTAGCAGGATCGATCAGAAACGTTAGTTTCTTCGGAGGCTCCAAATCAGACTCAGAATTACCACTTGAAGCTAATTCTTTATCTTTTCTCAAACCCATTTCAAAGCTCTGCAAAGCCAAAACAAATACAAATATATTAGAGATTATCATATATATATATATACAGCTATATATATCGATTGCATGCTCACCTCAGCTTTGCTGCCATTTTCATTTTCGTTTTCTGGAAAAATGGGTTTTCCATTGTTCTTTGGAGGAACTGGATGCTGCTGGACATTTCTGTCATGTGCCTGAGCCCATGATATTATCTCAGGATCAGGAAATGAGTTGAAGGGTTCAAAAGAATTTCCCTTTTCCTTTCCCTTTCCCATTTCCTGCTGCTTCCTTTTTCTTTCTGCAGGTTTTCTTCTTGGATATGATTGTGCAGATTTTGGGCAAGGCAAAGCCTAGGCATATATAAGCACATGAAACAATCATTCAAAATTGCAGCATTAAGCCAAAATTGCTAAACTGATCTTTTTAGTAATTTGATTGAAACTTTTGTTATTTGCTTCCTCATGAGTAATAAAAAATAGTGTGTGTGTGTATATATATATATGAAAAGCAATAGCTCACCAGTATCCATTGATTTAATTCTGGCAGTTCCCTTGCTGCCTCTTGCTGGCGACCAGGATCAGCTGCTGCTTGTTGATAATGATCTTCCCTTGCTGCCTCTTCGCGACCAGGATCGCCTGCTGGTTGTTGATGATGATCCAAGTTATCACCATCTCTTGCTTCCTTGGGACCTTGTAATTTCCTTGGTCTGCCTGGTTTTGATTTCATTTGGGAATTACCCTGCAAAACCTCACAATTACATGACATATTATATATACAAAGATACAACATTATAGTTTTATTGTTCAAAATGCCACAAAAAAGGAGATGAAGCTAAACATACAAATACGAAATTATTACCAAATTAGATTGGTCTCCAATGTGTATGGTCTGAACGGGCGGCGGCAGTTGCATATTTTGCTGCCCTATTGAGCCTTGGAATTGTGCCATATGCATTCCAACATCCACTAGAGGTATTGCCTCTGGTATATGCTCATTTGCTTCTCCTGCAGCTTGATCATCTTGTTGCTGGTTATCATTATTTTCTTCCTGTGCCCCTTGTTTTTCCTTTATATGCCTCTTGACCGCCGCCAATGAGCGAAACATTTGCTTATCATTCGAATTCAAGTCATAAAAGTACTGCAATTAATGAAGAGTCTCATCAAGTTATTACTATAGTCTATAATAATTGTTCAAATAAATAAGCTGCAGTACTATTAACTACTTCAACAAATTTGTATGCAATAAGTAAAGGCTTGATAATTTACTGATCTCACAGTTGATCTTTTATTGTTTAGGGTGCATGCCAAATCTCTCATGATCAAATTTAATGAATGGTAATGAATGGATGGTGATCATTACCATCCATTTTATATCCATTAACATTTTATATACATAAAATCTATATGTACACACATTCAACGCACGCGTGTATGCCCGCGTTTAATACATCCATGACAAAACACATACGACAATTTAGTAGAAATAAAATGAGATATAACTACACGTGTGAGTATGTCAGTAATCTTAAAACCATTTAATAATCATGAAAATCGATCTAAAAGTGATTAGACACTTAGCTTATATATATATAAGGGAATATGTAAGATAAATTATGTAGTATGTCATCTATATAAGAACATATGTTGGGAAGAATTTCGACAAACACTAGTTCCATTTGCATTGGAGAGAGATAGGGTTTTGTATGAAAAATATGTATAATGAGTTAATCAAATTACAGGGCAACCGAGAGATTGGCATATGGAAATATTAGGTAACATATATGTGCAAAAATCGGGGATCATATATATATAGTTGAAATAGACCAAAATATATATCGTGAGCTCAACATTCATAATACATTTCTTTCATGTTGGTTACTTTAGTATTTTTTTCACAAGATCTAAAACAAGGAGCTGATCCGTGTTATTTATCATTACACTCTTTTTTTTTTTTTTCCTTGATCTACCAGCATAAAATTATCTTATATATATATATATATATAATATATATATATATATATGATTTCTTTATATTTGTTTATAAGCAATCCTTTTTTTTAAATGAAAATAAAACTTTATTAATCTACAGCAAAATATATATACCAGCTTCAAAAGCAGAAAACTCAAAAGAAATTATTAGCAATCAACTCACCACCAAACCTTGAAACTGAACCAGATATATAAAAACATCATCATTTTTGACAGATCAACCAATTTTATAGTTTTTAGTAATGTACTAGGATAGAGGAAAACATAAATCTGCTCTTTATCAACTTAAAATTGATAAGAACAATGAAAAAACATATTAAATATATATAAAATTTTCTGATCTAAACTCAAAACATGCATGCATGAATCAAATCACAGAAAACTGATGAGACCAAATTTATATATGTTAATTATTATTTGCTAATCAAAAGCAAGGATAATCAAAAGGAGTTGATCAGAAATTAAGAGATCTATGAAAAACAACCTTATCGACCTTCCCTTGGTACTTAGGGTTGTTCCTGGGTCTTACATCTACCCACCATTCGTCCTGTGACAATCCATACTTCTCAGACTGGTCTCTGTAACTGCCGTTCGAATTATCAGACATGTTTCTAGGGTTTGGTTATTCAAAGACAAAAGAAAAGCAGAGATTTGGAGAGACTAGCTAGCTAGGGGAGCACCAAGCACTCTGCAAAATGAAGAAATGGGAAAAGTGAATGAAACTGCAGATTCAGCTCCTAGTGCTTAATATTGTTTTTTTG
>AWWV01012537.1:0-39247 GCA_001974805.1 Corchorus capsularis
AATCTATTTCGAATCAAAATCAATTTTTTATCTTACATCCTACCTCACTAAATCCAACGATCATGTAAGTAATTAGTTTTACTCACTACGTTAATCCTAACTAAATTTTGAATAGTTTAATTAATCATGCTAAGATGGATTTTTTTTAATGTCAAGATAATTTTTTTTATTCATAATTTTTATGGTCACCTTAAATTTCTTTGTTACGTCTAAGACTTTTTTTTGTTTTTCGTTTTTTTTAGTTTGGAGGCATAAAAATAAGAAAAATTGAAATTTACAATTAAGAGGGTTTGATTTGGTGAGATAAAGTGTAAAGTTAGTTTTGAATTTAAATCAAAATAGATAATGTGTCATCGTCTTAATGGAATCCTAACAAAACGCATTTTTAAGGATCATTCTATTAAACATAATTTCCTTAAAAGTATAAAAAAATTTTAAAGATTAAAAAAAAAGCTATTAAAAGATAAATCTTAAGAAATCACGGGGGAGATAAAACTTTCCCATCCATTTGGATTGGAATCATATCACTCTCCTTAACAGAAATCTTGAATCATTGTCCAAAGTTTTTACCAAATAAAGTGATCGAATCAAACAGTATCACTGTCCATTTCTTAATGATCACCCCATACGAAACACACACTTAGTGATTAGATCACCACAGTGGTCTTGAAAAAGGCTACTAAATACATATGAAAAGATTATAGAAGATATACACATATGCTACGCATGTGCATATAATTTTATTTCTTTTACATTTTGTTTAAATTAATAATTAATTTTTAAATTTTCATTTATAATAAATTCAGTAACCTTAATTTTCCTTTTATTCGTCGATTGTCAATAATAAGGGTAACAAAGTTTCTAATCTATGGTTACCAAAAGAACTATTGAGGGTATCATCAATAAATTAAATAAATTTCTTAACGTTCCAAAAAAAGAAAAAAGTTATCAAATTTTCTTATTAAAGGCTATTTTTTTTAAAAAAAATAACCTTACATTGGTTATCGATTTATTTATTTATTTAAGGTTACTAAAAAAGGTACAAATGTTTCTAAAACTTAAAATGCTATCAACAATCTTTGATTATATGATTTCTTAATAATTTTATTAACTTTTCATCAGTAAAAAAGGATATTGATTTTCTTATAAAAAATTACTAAAACAATAGTTTAGTTATAAAAAAAAAAGTTATGATGTTATGTACAAATTTAATAACCTTTATACTACCCTTAGAAAATTGTAGTAGATTTTTTTTTGAAGATAAATTGTAGTAGATTTTTATTCAATAATGAAGGTTTCGATTTTCATATCTATGGTTACCAAAAAAGTTATATAGTTTATCAGAAAACTGTATAGTATTATAAGAATATTTAGTAATCTTACATTCTCAAGAAATTTAGTAGCATTTCATCAATAATAAAGGTTATTAATTTTCTTCCTTTTGGCATTAAAAAGAAGAATATTAATTAAAAAAAAGGCTATAGTCCTATCAACAAATTCAATAGTCCAACTCCTTAGTAACGTAAATAATTTTTCATCAATAATGATGATTTCTAATTCTCTCATCTAAAGTTATTAAAAATAGTTGCAGTGGTTATCCAAAAATATTTATCATTATCCACTAATTTATATAACCTTACGTACCATTATTAGTAATATTGATTACCAATTTTCTTATATATCTAAGCTTACCAAAAAAAGGTTATAAAGGTTAACCTTACATCCTTAATAATTTTAGTATCATTTTTCGATAATGAAGGTTCAAAATTTTATAATTCAAGTTTACTAAAACATCTATAAGAGTTATTTAAAATGTTATGATATATTCTATCAATAAGTAACCTTACATTCTTAGTAATTTTAGTTGCTTTTCATCAATAATGAACCAATTTTCTTCTCTAATTAATGTTTTTTTAAAAAGATTTAAAGGTTATAAAAACAATTATAATGTTATCAATAAATTTAATAATCTTACTTTTTAGTAACTTTTATCGTCAATGGTGAAGGTTATAAATGTTTTATATATAAGATTAAGAAAAACTATAATGATTATAAAATAGTATTATCAACTAAATCAATAACCTTACATTCTTACTAATGTTGGTTATCAAATAGTATTATCAGGAAATTCAGCAACCTTACAATTTTAGTATCCTTATTATCATTTTATCGATAATAAATTAGGTTACCTATTATCTTATTTAAGATTACTAAAATAGTTATGATGGAAAATCGGTTAGTTAAGTCCTTACATATGATTAGAATTTTAATTTTTTTTCTTTTATTCTATGTGTATGTGTAGTAGTATATATATCGGATTTAACTTTTATTATTTAATATAGTACCTAGTTTCTCTATTATTATTTCAACAGTATATAAACTTTTGTACTTATTTAAGATTTATGAGGGTATTAAGCATGTATCATTTTGAAAGCAGACCGGACTAACGCATAAAAACCTCTATTCTATAACTATCATCAATACTCTGACAATTGTGTCCTTTAAATTGAGATCTTTCATATTATTTTCAAACTTAGTGGTCAATACCAAAGGAGATAGTTAGAAATATTGAGGTTTTGTTTTTTAAAAAATATATATTAACATAATAATTTTTTTTTCATTTATCCCAAAATATATATACTTTTTAAATTGATTCAGTATCAAAGAAAATGATTAATTATTTGTGGAACAAAGTTGAAGATTTCTCTTATATACCCTACTATTAAAGTTAGGGAAAAAATGCTCATTTAAGCTATCCACATCAGTATTTAAATTTTGTATTTTTATTTTTTAAATTATGATAATATTTGATGGAATAATTCTTATATTTAGTGGAAAATTAGTTATGGTTTACATTAGGTATGTGAAAGTAGTTTGAAAAATTCATACCTAGTTTGAATATATATTCAATTTGTATTCTCAAGGGTAAATTTATTATGTCATTTTTGTTTTTGGTTTCAAAAAACTATGATAACATTTAATGAAATAAATAACTTGATCACTTGATAGAATATCTATCTAAATTAATATTATTATCCCAAATAAGATCGGGACCGTAAAAATTGATATTGGAGTTGTAGTATTGTATGTTGAAGTTCTCAAATGAATTATATAAATTTATTTATGGTTCTAAATTACACATTAGGAGTATTTATAAAAAGGACAAAAACAAAAGAAACATGGAGGTTTGAAGTTCATAATTTAATCTTTGGAATACAAATTGAATAGTACTATTACCACAGCAAATTAGTTCAAAGAATTCTCAAATCAAGGGTAATATGAGAAATGAATACTATTACAAATTAAATACTTTAAAAAATTCTCAAATCAATTCAAACACTCAGTCACTCAAAGCGAGGGAAACCGGAAACCACCTTGTAAACATGAAAGTTAAAAAATAATTTTAGATTAATATATAAAAAAAGAAGAAATCTATATAAGATGAATATAATAGTGTACATTATTAATGCATTCATCAACACTTCCTCAAGTTTAAGGAAAGCAGAAAATTCATATTTAAAATGATTTTTTATAAAACCTTATACTAAAATTTGTTATTTACCTTTATATTCTTAATAAGTACCAACAAATCAAGTAATATTAGATTCTTAGTAATTTAAATAACTTTTAATCAACAATTTTCTTATCTAAAGTTATTTAAAAAGCTAAAGTGGTAAATTCATAAATATTTTACGTTCTTATTAATTTTAGTGGTTTTTCATTGATAATGAATAAGAGTATCTCCAATGTGTTGCACTAAATTTACATCATTTTGGGTGAAAAGAGAATTTTTTATACTCACGCCAAATATTTTTTCACTCCAATGTGTTCCACACAAAATACCTTTTATACTATTAAACTTTTACAATACAAAAACTATTTTTGCACCACACTTTTTAAAAGTATATATTCAATTTGCATCTCATTTTAATGATCTATATGAGATCTTTCTAATAATATTTTTTTATAATTTTAATTTAAATATTTACTCTTAAGAAAGAGAAAAAAAAATTAGTATTTGCTACAATGGTGTGTATTCGTTCGAGTGAGATTTATGAGGTTTTAAGCACCAAAATAATAATATGGTGTTTCATTGCAGATGGCCTTGCCTCCCATTTTTTATTCTTCAATATTTTTTTTATATTAATACATAATTTAGATAAATTTTATAAATATATGATAGTAGATTGCATGAAATTATTTAATATTCTTCATTTGACTCGTTTTCTTTTTAGATTCGTTAAATTTAAACTATAAAAATTCATTTTTATAAAAATTTAGCCTATAGCTAAGTTAAATTTTACCTTTAAAATTTTTAATATATGTTAGACAAAATTTTTCTTGGTTCGCTATATTAGATATGGTTAATTAGATTTAACCTATAAATATATAGCTTATGCCTTTAAAATTTTTATTACATGATTTAACCTATAAAAGTTCATTTGGATTCGATCCATCAAAATTTTTTTAAAGAACTCCTTGCCTTGGGTAAGCATACTTCTTTCAACGGTGGTCTATGTTCACAACTTATTTGCAACGTTGATACTGCTCTAAATATCATATTGCTAATTAGATATTAATTTTACAAAACATATTATATCTCATTTTCGTTGTACTAATTAATATGGATTTTCTTTTTTCCTAAATATATAAAAGGCTTTTTTTTCATACTTATTTATAATAGACATATGAATGGTCAATTTAACTCTTGGATGAATTTGTAACCAAGGCTGATATGGTTTATTTTCACATGTACATGATTTTCAAGATTTGCTTAATCTTTGTGTTAACTTAATTTCAGGAGAAAACTTTTTTTTTTTCAATTTTTTTTCAACCAAATAAAGGAATATATCTATATTGAAGAATATTAGAAGAAAGTCTTTACATACAGCAAAATTATGTTTTCCTTGGTTAGGTTCAAAGCTGCCTAACTAATTTATTAATTATTAAATTCAATTTTAAGCAAACTTCAAGTATGTAAGATTTAGGGAGGAAGTTAAGTTTAACTATATGATTTCACATGTCAAGGGACAGGATTATTGAGTTTCAAATGATTTAACCAAAAAAAAAAATTATTGCCTCGATTCACGAAAACTATGACTCCAAGTGAAGTTTCACACCCTTTCTCCCTGGTAATATTTGATCCAATATGAAACAACAGATGCTTATTAGACTACTAATTAATCTGAACCTCGAATTCAAATTAATCAAGTAATATTCTTTTTGGCCAAATCAAGTAATATCTAATGTGCTACATCGTTGAATTTAATATTTTTATGGTATTAATTTGCAGTATCCACCTGCGAGACTAATGAAGGACGCATAAAAGTCGGGTTAAGTTGAATTTCACTATTGAAGGTCATGAACCTCATGGTCATGAACGTCAATGCCAGGTGCAGTTTGTTAAATATGGCAAGGTGAACAAATTTCGAACTGGTTGGAAAGCATTTTGTGAAGTCAGAAAAATATATTGAGTTTTAGTAGGATATAATCTTTTGTATTTGTTTGCAAAACAATATGGGTATCAAAAGATGTTTTGTTCTGAATTCAATTAAAAGATTGTTATGGCCTATGGTACAAATTTTTGTTTCCAAAAATCATATTTCATATTTGTTTGTATTATTACGTATTTGAAAATCTATAACTTATCAACATATATCCAATATGACGTGGCATATATATAATAATGTTTCAACTCACGAGTATAATGAGAAATAAAGAATGTAGAAATGCAAAACCAAAAATATCAGTCCAGATAATGAGAAGAATTAATTGGTCGTTTTTTTTGAAAAAAAAAATTTTTGAGGTCTATTGGTCGTTTTAGTTGATTGATTGAGTCTTAAACTAATTTTCATTGTGCTGATGAATTATATATGCTCTATATTATATAGTTGATTTTACAATACTACAATATAATAAATTGTTTGAAAGTCAATGATTTTTCAATTTTCCGTTTCTAATGGAATCGACAAAAACCAAACCGAGCTTTAGTTTTGGTAAAAAGATTAAGGTATTTAAGAAAAAAATAAGGTATTTTTAGATATTAAGAGATTAAAGAAAGCATTAATTAATTTAAATGAAATAAAAATACATATTTACTCTTAAACCTTTAAAATTAAAAAGGTTATTTTTGATATTTCAGGTCAATGGTTTTGAAGTTTAGACTTATAGTATATAGATATGGCATTCCTTTCCCGAAATATAAAAGGAGTCTGTTTCGACATTCATGAAAGCAGATCAATGCCAACTTGAGGTCTTGGCCCTAATGGCTAAACCTTGAAAAGTTCACCTAGGTAGGGGTTCGAATCCTTGCCCTCCCAACCCCTTCCCCTATTAGTTGTATGTATTTCCATTGAAAATAAAAAATCAATGCCTTACTATCGTGGTTTATATAGTTTGTGATTGGCAGGAGCTCCTTTTTTTGTTCTATTTAAGAAATTGAAGTTTCTCTTATAATATGCAATGTCTGATATATACTACTCTTTTTAGGTTACATGTGGAAGTTGTTGATGGGAATTAATCTATATATATGACTATTGAGGGTTTACCCTCCATTTGTTTCAAAACATGACACAAGTATGCTACATGTACCTTTTAGCCGTTGTAAACTAAAGTATACAGAGGACTTGGCCTCGAAACTGTTTGAAGTTCTAACTGCATTGTCTCAGGCATGTAATCCTGAAAAAGCTGTAATTACACCTTTGGTGCTTTGTCCTTCGGCTTGGTCATGGACTCAAAAGTTTCAGCCCATAGCTCCTTTATAGCTTCGGGCACTGGTCTTACGCCGACAAAGGGCTCCCAATTAATTTGATCCGTATCTCCGACGGAAGTAGCCTCCCACCTGACTTTCTTCGGAGGGCTTCTGAAGTCAAATTCATAATCCGAAGCTTTCTTAATCTTCTTTGCTATGGGGGCTTCCGGTTTTGTCGACTCTGGAGGCTTTTTGAATCCTCCCAATGCCTATGGTGTTCATATATACATAAACATAACAAATTTATTCAGAATCATTTGACAATGGGGAAACTAAAAGTAAGTTTACATGATTAATACTCAACGACGGTTTATTAGCCTTTTTGCCTACTGAACTTCAAATCACAACAATTTGCCCATGAATTTTCAAATTCATATATTGTCCCTTGAACTTTTCAAATTGAGGACCTTTGAATTTTGAAAGTTAAGTGATAAATTGTCTCGATTATAGTTTAGGAGGCAAAAAGACCCATAAGCAAGTAGTTAATGCATTAAATCTCACCTCAGGCAATAACACCTTAAATCGAGGTTGTGGAATATGATCATTGGCATCAGCAGCAGCAGCATCAGTAGTGAGAGGGGTTGATTCCTTCGTCACAGCCAGTTGCATCTCCGAAGGTTGTTTGAATCTCCTGTACAATACCTACATATGAACACATAACAAAATTTTCAGAAAATTAAAACAAATTACTTAAACTAATTAAGTTTACAAAATTGATTAAATTAGTTCATGCATTAATTATTCTCACATCAGGAAATGATCTCCCTCCATATTGTGGTGGTTGATGCAGTATTGCAGCAGGATCGATCAGAAACGTTAGTTTCTTCGGAGGCTCCTCCAAATCAGACTCAGAATTACCACTTGAAGCTAATTCTTTATCTTTTCTCAAACCCATTTCAAAGCTCTGCAAAGCCAAAACAAATACAAATATATTAGAGATTATCATATATATATACAGCTATATATATCGATTGCATGCTCACCTCAGCTTTGCTGCCATTTTCATTTTTGTTTTCTGGAAAAATGGGTTTTCCATTGTTCTTTGGAGGAACTGGATGCTGCTGGACATTTCTGTCATGTGCCTGAGCCCATGATATTATCTCAGGATCAGGAAATGAGTTGAAGGGTTCAAAAGAATTTCCCTTTTCCTTTCCCTTTCCCATTTCCTGCTGCTTCCTTTTTCTTTCTGCAGGTTTTCTTCTTGGATATGATTGTGCAGATTTTGGGCAAGGCAAAGCCTAGGCATATATAAACACATGAAACAATCATTCAAAATTGCAGCATTAAGCCAATATTGCTAAACTCTTTTTAATAATTTGATTGAAACTAATTTTCTATTTTGCTTCCTCATGAGTAATAACAAAGTACTATATATATATATATAATATATGAAAAGCAATAGGTCACCAGTATCCATTGATTTAATTCTGGCAGTTCCCTTGCTGCCTCTTGGTGACCTGCAGGATGATCAGCTGCTGCTTGTTGATGATGATCCAAGTTATCACCATCTCTTGCCTCGGACTTAATCTTGGGACTTTGTGGTTTCCTTGGTCTCTCTTGTTTTATTTGGGAATTACCCTGCAAAACCTCACAATTACATGACATATATATACAAGATGCAACATTATAGTTTTATTGTTCAAAATGCCACAAAAAAATTAAAGGAGATGAAGCTAAACATGCAAATACGAAATTATTACCAAATTAGATTGGTCTCCAATGTGTATGGTCTGATTCTGAACGGGCGGCGGCAGTTGCATATTTTGCTGCCGGCCTATTGAGCCTTGGAATTGCGCCATATGCATTCCAACATCCACCAGAGGTATTGCCTCTGGTATATGCTCATTTGCTTCTCCAGCTTGATCATCTTGTTGTTGGTTATCATTATTTTCTTCCTGTGGCGCCCCTTGTTTTTCCTTTATATGCCTCTTGACCGCCGCCAATGAGCGAAACATTTGCTTATCATTCGAATTCAAGTCATAAAAGTACTGCAATTGAAGAGCCTCATCAAGTTATTACTATAGTCTATAATAATTAATGTTCAAATGAATAAGTATGTATTAAATACTTCAACAAAAATTTGTATACTTCAACAAGGTATATATACATGTAAAAAAGCTTGATAATTTACTAAATCTCATAGTTTATCTTCTATTGTTTAGGGTGCATGCCAAATCTCTCATGATCATTTAATGATTGGTTAATGAATGGATGGTGATCAATATACATAAATCTATATGTACACACATTCACACGAGCGTGTGTGCACGCGTTTAATCCATGACAAAATACATAAACGGCAATTTAGTAGATATAAAATGAAAATGACTACACGTGTGTGTATGCCAATGATCTTAAAATTATTTAGTAATCATGAAAATCGATCTAAAAGTGATCAGAGCTTATAAACACGTGTTTCATATATATATAAGAGAATGTAAGATAAATATGTTGTATGTCGTCTGTAACGAAATATGTTAGGAAGAATTTCGACAAACACTAGCTAGTTCCATTTGCATGGGAGGGACGTAGAGTTTTGTATGAGTATAATGACTAATGAGTTAATCAAATTACAGGGCAACCTAGAGATTGGCATATAGAAATATTAGGTACATATATGTGCAAAAATTGGGGATCATATATAGTTGAAATAGACCTAAATATATATTGTGAGCTCAACATTCATACATTTCTTTCATGATTGATTACTTTAAAGTATTTTTCACAAGATCTAAAACAAGGAGCTGATCCTATGATGTTATTTATCATTACTCTTTTTTTTTTTGCTTGATCTATCCAGCATAAAATTATCTTTTATATATATATATATATATATATATATATATATATGATTTTTTATTGTTTATAAGCAATCAATTTTTTAAAATGAAAATAAAACTTTATTAATCTACAGCAAAATATATATACCCAGCTTCAAAAGCAGAAAACTCAAAAGAAATAATTATTAGCAATCAAGTAATCAACTCACCACCAAACCTTGAAACTGAACCAGATATATTAAAACATCATCATTTTTGAGTACAGATCAACCAATTTTATAGTTTTTAGTAATGTATTAGGATAGAGGAAAACATAAATCTGCTCTTTATCAACTTAAAATTGATAAGAACAATGAAAAAACATATTAAATATATGTAAAATTTTCTGATCTAAAGTCAAAACATGCATGCATGAATCAAATCACAGAAAACTGATGAGACCAAATTTATGTATGTTAATTATTATTTGCTAATCAAAAGCAAGGATAATCAAAAGGAGTTGATCAGAAATTAAGAGATCTATGAAAAACAACCTTATCGACCTTCCCTTGGTACTTAGGGTTGTTCCTGGGTCTTACATCTACCCACCATTCGTCCTGTGACAATCCATACTTCTCAGACTGGTCTCTGTAACTGCCGTTCAAATTATTAGACATGTTTCTAGGGTTTGGTTTTTCAAAGACAAAAGAAAAGCAGAGATTTGGAGAGACTAGCTAGCTAGGGGAGCACCAAGCACTCTGCAAAATGAAGAAATGGGAAAAGTGAATGAAACTGCAGATTCAGCTCCTAGTGCTTAAATATTGTTTTTTTGTTTGTTTATATGGAAAGTAGAGGAAAAAAATGGGAGAAAAAACGAGAAAATCCTGTGTGTACATGCAACAAAACAGAGTGGCACTCAAGGATTCGTATGGAAAACGTACGTTACTTATTCTTATTTTGCACCAAAAAATATTTATTTGTCTCTGGATTGGATTCCCATATTTAAACCCATATCCACTTTAATAAGTAATGCTAGATTTTATTACCATATATACATACAATCAAGCCCATTTCCTTACTGTACTTGACATATATATGCTTTTGACTACCATTTTTGCTAACTTTTCAGATATTAAATTACTCCAAAAGGCATTTAATTATAGATAATTTATATAAGGTAGCATTTGCTGAACTTGCTCTCTTGCATTCACTTCTTAAAATTATAGTACTATCTATATTCCAACTATTGGGTTAAATCTGTTTAAATCCCTTTTGGAATGAGAGCTGGAGGCTATATATGATATATATATGGCATTCCTTTCCCGAAAGATAAAGGATCGAGTAGTCTGTTTCGACATACATGAAATGCCTGTATTATGTGAAAGATGAAATGTCTGTATTTTTGTATCTTTTTCGCTTTCGCCCCTAATAATGTAATCTTGAAATTAATTTTCATATGATTAATCGAGGTTGTGGACTATGATCATTGGCATGCATCAGCAGCAGCAGCATCAGTAGTGAGAGGGGTTGATTCCTTCGTCACAGCCAGTTGCATCTCCGAAGGCTGTTTGAACACATAACAATCATTTCAGAAAATTAAAACAAACTTAAACTAATTAATTAATAAGTTTACAAAATATAGTTTTAAGCTGCCAAAGCTATATATATGTATCGATTGCATGCATGCTCACCTCACCTTTGTCGCCATTTTCATTTTCCTTATCTGGCGAAATGGGTTTTCCATTGTTCTTACGAGGAACTCGTTGCCGCTGGAAACTTGTGCCATGTGCTTCAGTCCATGATATTAATTCTGGATCAGGAAATGAGTCGAAGGGATCAAAAGAATTTTCCTTTTCCTTTTCCTTCTCCTTTTCCTTTTCCTTCTCCTTCTCCTTTTCCTTTTCCTTCTCCTTATCTTGCTTCCTTTTTGTTTGAGGCTTTGTTCTTGAATTTGCTTGTGATTTTGGGCAAGGCAAAGCCTACGGGCATATCAAACACATAAAACAATCATTCAAAATTGCAGCATTAAGCCAATGCTCTCTTTTTAATAATTTGATTGGAAGTTGGAACTTTTGTTATTTGTTAATATATAACAAATAGTATATATATATATGAAAGCAATAGCTCACCAGTATCCATTGATCTAATTTTGGCAGTTCCCTTGCTGCCTCTTCGCGACCAGGATCAGCTGCGGCTGGTTGTTGATGATGATCGTCCCTTGCTGCCTCTTGGCGACCAGGATCATTTGCTAGTTGTTGATGATGATCCAAGTTATCACCATCTCTTGCTTCGGACTTGTTGGGAGCCTGCTTCCTTGGTCTCCCTCGTTTTTTATTGGATTTTGCTGCCTCTTCCTGACCAGGATGATTGGCTGCTAGTTCTTGATGATGATGATGATCCAAGTTATCACCATGATCTCTTCCTTCGGACTCAATCTTGGGACTTTGTTTCCTTGGTCTCCCTCGTTTTTTATTTGATTTCATTTGGGAATTTCCCTGCAAAACCTCACAATTACATGACATATACAAGATACAACATTAGCTTATTGTTCAAAATGCCACAAAAAAGGAGATGAAAAGCTAAACATGCAACTACAAAAATTATTACATGACAATTATCTCACCAAATTAGATTGGTCTCCATTGTGTATGGTCTGATCAGACGGCAGTACTTGCTTATCATTGTCTTGTTCTAGTGAGTCCTGGTATTGCACCATGTGCGTTCCAGCATCCACCGGAGTTGCCTCTGGTATATGGTCAATTTGTCTTTCTTGTTGCTGGTTATTCTGATTTTCTTGCTCTTTCCTTTTTCTTTCCTCATATCTTCTCACTTCTGCCAAGGAGCGAAACAATTGGTCTGTTTTTATGTTATAGAAGTACTGCAATATGAAGAGCCTCATGATCAGTCATCAAGTTATTACTATAATCTATAATATTGTTCAAAATATAAGCTGCAGTATATGTATTCTTGAGTACTTCAACAAATTTGTATGCAATATAACAAGGTATATATAGGAAGTAAAGTTTGAGAATTTACTAATCTCATATAGTTCATCTTTTCTTGTTTAGGGTGCATGCCAAATCTCTCATATTTCATTTAATGAACAGATGACGATTAACATTCTATATGCATAAATCTACATGTACACACATTCACGCGCGCGTGTATGCACGCGTTTAATACATTCATGACAAAACGCGACGTAGCTGCATGTAAAATGAGATATTATGGTTCTCTTATACATATGAAACACGTGTTCTCACAAACATCTCATTCCACACTTGCTAAATATGTTTATCAACTAAGTGTCTGATTTAGATCGATTTTCATGATTATAAATGATTTTGAGATCCCTGGCATGCACCCAATACATGAAAAGAATACTATTATTTAGTAAAACACACGTGTAGTCATAATATCTTATTCTACACCTACTAAATTGTCGGGTTTTGTCATTAATACATCTCACTCTATAATTATGGAACTTGTGTTTGTTGAAACTTTTCCTAACATATGTCGTTATAAACAACATACTGCATATTTATCTTACACCTACTAAATATACGTTGTTAGCTAAGTGTCTGATTTTTAAATCGATTTTCATAATTAGTACTAAATGATTTTAAGATCACTTGTCATACGCCCAATGAAAAGAATACTATTATTTAGTACAACACATGTGTAGTCATAATATCTCATTACACCTACTAAACCCGACAATTTAGTAGGTGTAGAATGAGATATTACGATTACACTTGTGTTTTACTAAATAATAGTATTCTTTTCATGTATTGGGTGCTTGTCAGTGATCTCAAAATCATTTATAATCATGAAAATCGATCTAAAAAGTCAGACAATTAGCTAATAACGTAATTTAGTAGGTGTAAGATAAATATGCAGCATATCGTTTATAACGACATATGTTAGGAAAAGTTTCAACAAACACAACATATGTTAGGAAAAGTTTTGACAAAAACTTGTTTCATATATAGAATGAGATGCTGTGTGTGACAACACGTGTTTCATATATATATATATATATAAGAGAATGTGAGATAAATATGCATGCAGTATGTTGTCTATAACGACATATATATGTTAGGAAAAGTTTCGACAAACACTAGTTCCATATATATAGAGTGAGATGCTGTGTGGTTTTCTAAGAATATATGTATATAATGAGTTGATCAAATTAGAGCACAAATATAGGGAGATTGGCACATAAATGAACAAATTGGGGATCATATTGTTGAATATTGGCTTGATCTATCCAGCATTAAAATTATCTTATATTATATATATACGATTTCTTTATCGTTTTGTAGTGTATAATTAAGATATCATTTTTATAACTTTTCTAAAAAAAAAAGATATCATTTTTATAAAAAAAATCCAAAGGAAACTTTATTAATCTACATCAAAATACCAGCTTCAAACACAAGAGCAGCCAGCAGAAAACTCAAAAGAAATCTGCAACCAACGCACCACAAAACCTTGCAAAGAACATCGTCATTTGACAGATCGACCAATTTTTGTTTTAAAATGTACTAGTAAAAGATCGGAAAACCTAAATCTGCTCTTTATCAACTTAGAATTGATAAGATCAATGAAAAAACATATCTGATCTAAAGTCAAAACATGCATGCATTAATCAAATCGAAGAAAACTGATGATGAGACCAAATTTATATACAATGTTAATTATTTTCTCAAAATCAAAAACAAGAGATAATCAAAAGAAGTTGAGAAATTAAGAGATCTATGGAAAACAACCTTATCAAACTTCCCTTGGTACTTAGGATTTTTCCTGGGTCTTACTTCTACCCACCATTCATCCTGTGACAATCCATACTTCTCAGACTGGTCTCTGTAACTGCCGTCCAAAGACATGTTTTCTAGGGTTTGGTTTTTGAGTTTTTCAGACAGAAAGAAGCAGAGATATATATGGAGACTAGGGGAGCACTGAGCAGTGTTCTTTAAAATGAAGAATGGGAAAAGTGAATGAATTCAGATTCAGCTCCTAGTGCTTATATATCATTTTTTGTTTGTTTATATATGGAAAGTAGAGGAAAAAAATGGGAAAAAACGAGAAAAATCTTGTGTCTTATACATGCAACAATACAGAGTGGCACGTTATGAAACATACGTTACTAAATTTTTCAACCAAAAATATTTATTGCCTTTGGATTCCCTTATTTAATTTAATAATATAACCTAATTCCACTTTAAGTAATGCTAGAGCTTATTACCATATATATAATGCCCATTTCTTCACTGTACTTGACATATATGTTTTTGACTTCCATTCTTGGCTAACTTTTCAGATTATTAGATTACCCCAAAGGGCATATATTAATATAGGCAAATTATACAATACACCGTCAGTGGAGTTTAGCAGACTATACAAGCAGGTCCTGAAGGGTGACATATGTCCCTAGGGACTAGATTGAAATATTTAAAACTTAAATAATTCAAAAAATGGACATGCGTCAACTCCACAACCCGCTTGTGGAGTCCAAAATTTACACCGCTGGTGTATCATATAATCACCCATTAATATATATATATATATATATATATATATATATGATGATGATAGATTAAAAAGAGTTATATGTTTTATTCTAAATGATCCTACATTAATAAAGAAACAAAAATAAGTACTAGGTTTAACCAAAAAAAAAAAATAAGTACTAGATATTTGGAGTTATGGTGAAAAGTATCGGGTTTTGAACCGTCATAAAATTTGATTAAGCGATCTATAAGTCATATATTTATTTAATTGAATCGATGATTTATTCTCGCCTTAAAGATAAGATAATTTACCTTACTGGTAATTTTTTGTTTAAAATAATTCACCAAGAAGTGTTGGCTATCTCAACGAGTAAGAAACGACGAAGAATCCGAAAACGCATTTATTGAGAGAATCTTTTAATCTTTCATATTTCCGATACGAAAGGAATTAATCTTCAAAAGCCCATTAAAAGTTGGATTTATCAGCTCATATCAGCCCACAAACTTGAAGGATTGGGCCTAATTCGTTTGTTTACACTGGACCGGGTCCAAAACAAGTTCACATTTTCTGTATTTTCTTCGATCATGAAAGTGAAACCACTGCTCTGATTTGTTTGACGAAACGTTTCATATAGCAAAACAATGTGCAAAACCGAATGAGCTAAAAAAAAAAGAAGGGAAAAAAATTAAAATTAAAAGCGTAAATATATTTTATTTAAATAAATAAATGAATTTAAAAATATGAACTTTTTTCGGGTTATACGCAATTATCAAGCTTGTGAGATTATTATCATCCAAACAGAGAACAGCAAGAACACGCTATCCCTAAAGATTATTCCAGACAGTCTTGAACCACCGCCATATAAAGCTAAAGCGATATTTATATTTAATTTATTTAATATATAAAATACCGAAATTCAATTTAAAAAAATTACATGAGAAAATCCAAAGGCGTGTTTGGTTGTTGTCTGCAACGCCGACAATGAACGACGGCTAGACTGATTGGGAATTGGAATTTGATTTCGGAGTTGAAAGTTGAAAGTTAAGCTTTGTTTCCATTGTCAGTGGGAAATTTGATGAAATCCGTGGAAGGAAGTAAACCTGGGGAGTGAAGAAGTCTCCAGATTAGGGCCGTGTTTGTATTGCGCCGATTGGCTGCTTCGTTGCTGTCATTTAATTTTCCATCGTAAAATGGAAACGCCTGGCGAGTCTGTTGCAGGCCCGGTTAGGAATCGTGATCGAGTCGTTCGGGTATGTTCTTTCTATTTATCTTTTTTTTTTTTTGTCTCTTAACTGTTCAACTAGGTTGAATGTGGAAATATTGGGAGTTTTTCTAATTTAATTTCTTAGCATGTAAATTTGGTTAAAAATGAATTTAATATCTAATTTATTCAATTGATTTTACAATCAGAGGCTAGCTGCTTTAGGTATTCCAGCGGAGTACCTTGATAGGGGTTATGGAGGAGTAGTTGATTTTGTTACTCATAATGGAACGTTGTTACAAGAGGTAGTTTCCGCAATCTTACCTACTGATGAGGAAGTGGCGGACGCTATACAAGATGCTAGGTTCAAGTCTAAGAAATTGATGTCTGTAAATATGAAAAACCGGTTTCGTGAGAGTATGGTTTGGTTACAGTGGTTAATGTTTGAGGGTGAGCCAGTGAATGCTTTGCAAAACCTAGCGAAATCGAGCACTGGTCAACGTGGTGTTTGTGGTGCAGTTTGGGGATCAAATGACATTGCATATAGGTGCCGTACGTGTGAGCATGACCCGACTTGTGCTATCTGTGTTCCTTGTTTCCAGAATGGGAATCATAAGAATCATGATTTTTCTATTATTTATACGGGTGGTGGTTGCTGTGATTGTGGGGATGAAACGGCGTGGAAGCGTGAGGGATTTTGCTCAAACCATAAGGGTGCTGAACAGATTCAACCACTTCCTGAGCACTTAGCAAATTCTGTTGGGCCAGTGCTTGATGCTCTCTTTATTTGTTGGAAAAACAAGCTAGTCTCAGCTGAAAGTATTTTTCTGGAAAATAGTAGAGCAACTGATCATGGTTCTGAGCAGCGGAAGATTGCAAATGAGCTGACATATGTGGTTGTTGAGATGCTTTTGGAATTTTGCAAGTATAGTGAGAGTTTGCTCAGTTTTGTGTCTAGGAGGGTGATTTCTTTAGATGGCTTATTGGGTATTCTGGTTCGAGCAGAGAGGTTCTTAGGTGATGGTGTTGTGAAGAAACTCTATGAATTTCTGCTGAAATTGCTAGGAGAGCCTGTCTTCAAATACGAGTTTTCTAAAGTATTTTTAAGCTATTACCCCACTGTTGTAAGTGAAGCTATAAAGGAGGGCAATGATGGCATTCTTACCAATAAGTACCCGCTACTTTCAACTTTTTCTGTCCAGATATTCACAGTACCAACACTAACTCCTCGTCTTGTGAAGGAGATGAACCTACTGGGCATGCTAATGGGATGCTTGGAAGAAATTTTTGTTTCTTGTGCTCGGGAAGATGGCCGTTTGCAGGTAATTGAATTGCTCTTTTCTATTTACTATGCTACGGTAGTATGTTCACGATGTAGCTTCATGTGGCTTTCTTAATATTTCAATTACTTGTTCGCAACCTGAGGTGAGTTTCAGGTTTATTAGACTAGTATGTAATCCATTTGTGTCTATAAAGAGTAAAGGCATACCGCATACATGAGTCTTTCTGTCTTATGTGGCATATCAGCATGGTGTGCCATGCCATGTTGTTTCATTGTCATGCCTTAATCTCTTGAGAAAGATATGTTTGTAAAAGCTTGAACCTTTTTTTTATTATTTTTTTATTAAAGGTATTGATTATAATGAAGATGTCTGGCATGGGTCTCTTTTCACTCAGCCAGTCAAGTCTTTGGTCTGGTTGAAGGGTTATTGTATTTGACTTAACAGTGACTTCCATAACTTTTATTAAATATTTTTTCTCTTAAGTATCCTTGATTCTAAAATGCCATATACGAGTAAAATTGGCATATTCAATTTTATTCAAATTTAAAGAATGATGATCAACCCAAGTGTCACGTTTTCTATAAATTAAATGTAAACTAAATTAGAATCATTTAGCCATGTAAAAACAAGAACTCCTTAATGGTTAGTGATGGATATAAACTAATTTTATTGTGTTAAAGTCTTTATGGTCTTTGTTAATTTATATGTGTTTTGTCCTTTTGCAGGGTGCTAAGTGGGGAAGTTTGTATGAAACCACTAACCGTGTGGTTGTAGATATTCAGTTTATTATGAGCCATGATGATGTCTCCAAATATGCAACCCATGAGCAGCAGGATATCTCAAGAACTTGGCTCAAACTTTTGTCTTTTGTACAAGGGATGAACCCTATAAAGAGGGAAACTGGCCTTCACATAGAAGAAGAAAACGAGTCTATGCATTTGCTTTTTCTTCTAGGCCATTCTATTGCCAATATTCACTCCCTTGTGGTGAAAGGAGCTGTCGCCTCAAGTGAAGGGGCCAATTCTCTTTCTTATACATATAATCTAGATGCTGATGATGGAGATAGCATGAGGCATGCAAAAGTGGGAAGGCTATCCCAAGAGAGTTCTGTTTGTAGTGTAACAGGAAGGAGTGCATCAAAGGTTACTGAAGTTGGATCTGATTTGGGGTCTAATCTTTTAATTCCCTCTGGTGTCATTTGGTTAGTACATGAATGCTTAAGGACTCTAGAGACCTGGTTGGAAGTTGGTGATAGTACCTCTGCAGCTCTTCAGAGAGTATCTTCTCCAAACAGTCAGGGTACTTCAGATAGCAATTTTTTAGCAATAAAGAAAACATTATCCAAATTTAGAAAAGGCAAATATTTTGGTAAACTAACTGGTTCAAGTGAAAATCATAGCTCACAATCTGTATATACTGGTCATCAAGCTAGAGATGACATGGAGATTGCTAAAGATTTAGGCTCAGAAGGTGACACAACTGTTTTGGCCGAATTTGGACTAGTTGCATGTGGTTCAATGGGTTTGGATGTCAATGACACAGAGACAGACAATGGCACTGGACTAGCTATTCTACGTGTTTTGAGTTCTTGTGAATGGCCTGATATTATCTATGATGTGAGTTCGCAAGAGATATCTGTTCACATTCCATTACATCGATTGCTTTCATTGCTTCTGCAAAAGGCATTGAAAATATGTTATGGTGAACTTGTAATGCCAAATATAACAAATGCTTGTTCTGCAAGAGGAATTTATGCAGATTTCTTCAGCCACATCCTTACTGGCTGCCATCCTTATGGGTTTTCTGCCACTGTAATGGAGCATCCTCTACGGATTAGGGTATTCTGTGCTCAAGTTATTGCTGGGATGTGGCGAAAGAATGGGGATGCTGCATTAGTATCTTGTGAGTGGTACCGCTCGGTTCGCTGGTAGGCATATTCTGCTTATATGTTTCAAGCAATTAGGCAGAGAAAACTCTCCCTTCAGTTCCAGTTTTTCAGTTATTAAACTCTCCCTAATGTTGTTTACTTGCAGGTCTGAGCAAGGTTTGGAGCTTGATTTGTTTTTGCTGCAGTGCTGTGCTGCATTAGCTCCTCCGGATCTCTATGTTAAGAGAATTGTAGAGCGATTTGGGCTATTAAACTACCTTTCTCTAACTCTCGAAAGAGCAAACGAGTATTCACTTAGCCCCTTAACTTCCACTTCATCTCATGTAAATTTTTTTAATGTAATTTTCTGCCGTTTATGGATTCAGTATGTCACTACAAATGGGTGTGCTGGAAGATGGGTAGCCAGCCCATTCTCTGTATTAGTAAATATAATGGACCATGTAACTAATAATGCCTTTTTGCTAGTTTAGTCCAACCCTTGTTGCTTTGTCCATTTGAAATGGATATTTTAAACAGTGGGGGCAATCATTTTAATAGGTTATTTGAGCCTTCACCGGGTTGCGTCTTTTGCTTTGTCCTTTTTGCCTACATATTGCTTTCTCAAATTTTGCTGTATGTAAAAAGCAAAAACTGAAGTTAAGATTTTTTTTTTAAATGACCTTGTAGGTAAAATATTTCTGTTGGAAATACAATGAATCCCTTTGTGAAGTAAATTTTTTTATTTTTCTATTCAGTGAAATCAATCTTTAGATTGCCCTTTCTTTGTCTATTTCCAAATCTTACCTTTTGCTTTGGGGCAATTCAAGTAGTGGTACACCATACACATACATTTCTCTGCACACTGTACTCCTGTATGGACATTTACAAAATTGCAAATTTGTGTTTAATTTAATGTGATATTGTTACTTAATTTAAGCCATCTTTCAGGTATGAGCCAGTTCTTGTTCAGGAGATGCTCACTCTTATCATGCAAATTTTACAAGAAAGGCGATTCTGTGGACGCAGTACAGCTGACTGTCTGAAAAGAGAGTTGATTTATAAGTTAGCCATTGGAGATGCCACTCACAGTCAACTAGTGAAATCTCTACCTCGTGATCTTTCTAAGTGTGATCAGCTTCAAGAAATATTAGAGACGGTCGCTGTATATTCTCATCCATCTGGCTTTAATCAGGTAGGGTTTTTGTGGTCTGAACTCTGAAATATCTTTTTTAATGTTTGTGGGTTGAGAAATTAGTTAAAGTCTTAACATTGATGTATGCCAGGGTATGTATTCATTGCGTTGGCCCTATTGGAAGGAGCTTGATTTATACCACCCTCGTTGGAACTCAAGGGATCTGCAAGTTGCAGAAGAAAGATACTTGCGTTTCTGTGGTGTCTCTGCGATGACTACACAGCTGCCTAGGTGGACAAAAATATATCCTCCTCTCGAGGGAATTGCTAGAATTGCAACATGCAGAACGACACTGGAGATTATACGGGCAGTGTTATTTTATGCAGTTTTCTCTGATAAATTCACTGAATCACGCGCTCCTGACGGGATCCTCGTGACAGCATTGCACTTACTCTCATTAGCATTAGACATCTGTTTACAGCAGAATCAATTTAGTGGTGTGGAACACAATTTTGGAGATTTGAATTCTTTGCTTGCTTTTGCTGGTGAAGAAATTAGTGAATCATTCAATTATGGTGCTGGCAAGCAAAGCTTGTTGTCTCTTCTTGTTGCATTAATGGGAATGCATAGGCAACAGAATCAAAACATCTATTTGGAATCCAGCAACTGCAGTTTTTCTCCTCTGATTGAAAGTTTATTGAAGAAGTTTGCTGAAGTTGACTCCCAGGGCATTACCAAACTGCAACAACATGCTCCTGAATTGTTCAGCCATTCACCACACTCCACTCCTAATGGCGAGACAAGTCTATCAGGTTCAGCCTCTGATATTGAGACGCGCAAGGCCAAAGCTCGTGAAAGACAAGCTGCGATATTGGTGAGATGTTCTCAAATTTTTTGACTGAATTTTTCTTTAGAATAAAAAGAAAAGGAACTATGCTCTTTGAAAGATTAATTATGTTATTGAAATTCAATGGATAATATCATGAATTTTAAGTGATAATGAAGCATGGAGGTCAACATTTCATTTTTCAATCTGGGATTCTTGTGTAAGTGGTCTTGTTCTACACTGGTTATGTCAGTCTGCCCTTGTCAGTTATGTGTCTATTCTATCCGTCATTTACTGGCTTGGTGAAAAGACAGTTTGCTACTCGTATGTGTATCACTTCACTCTTGATTAACAAACTTAACCCTTCAACTGTGTCAATTATGCTTCTGAAAATTTTTGGATTGAACCAGTTGCAAATGTAAAAGTTGAACTAAAATGGAGCATGATCTGGGTGTATTTGTTAGTTTTCTAGGTTGAATAACTTTTTGTATTCTGCAATTTGTTCTGCAGGCCAAAATGAAAGCGGAGCAGTCCAAATTTTTGTCAGCCATCTCTACTGCTGATGATGATGAAAAATCTGAAGCAGAGAGGTCAAGTTCTGATGCTGAGCAAGAAAAGGAAGTTGCAGTGGAAGCGGTTTGCTCTCTTTGCCATGATTCTACTTCCAAAAATCCTGTTTCTTTCTTGATTCTTCTCCAAGTAAGTAATTAAGTCTGTATATTTCCTGTCACTTGACAAATGAATTTTGCTTTTACTGCAAGAATTAACATAATGTTGTTTCTTGGACAAAGAAATCTAGGCTTTTAACCTTTGTTGATAGAGGTCCCCCTTCATGGGATCGATGGTCATACAAGGATCAAGCCTCAGTTCCTGCAAATAGGGTGACTGATCAGTCTGGATCAAATCCAACTTCCAGCAGTTCAGGATTGGCTTCTCAGTCAGTTCAGTTGACTGAAAACACAGTTGTCCGCAATGGGCAAGGGCAGCGGAGGGAAGCAAATGGCATTCTTGATTATGTCAAGTCTCGATTTCCTTCAGTGGGGAGCATTCAAGCACCTTTCTCTTCAAGCAATGCTAGGGGTAGGGGCAGTACTGTATATAATTTGGAGACATTGGAAGAGGATATGTACATACATATTCGTAAAGAAATGCATAATAATTTATTAAGCGTAAGCTCTAAGGAGGATGAAGTATCCTCTGCTGCTGAAGGTTCATTAGAAAGCAGCAGGGAGGCTGAATCTGTCTTACTTCAAAATTACATTGCTGCGGTTTCAGAGGGGACAAGTGAAAATGCTTTGGGATTTGAAAACAGTAATGGTGAAAGAGAGTTGACAGAGTCTACTTCACAGCCACTTCTTTATGATGGATTTGGCCCATTAGACTGTGATGGAATTTTTCTTTCTTCATGTGGGCATGCTGTACATCAGGGTTGTCTTGATCGCTATTTATCATCACTGAAGGAAAGGTAAGTCCTTCTATATATAAAAACTAATTTGTAATTCTTTTGGATATGGTTTGTGGATTTCTCTTAATATACTTATTGATGTGTCACAATGAGATGAAATTCAAACCTTATTGGTATTTTATTTGATCAATTTTCTCATAATAATAATAAGCTGTTTGAATTTATACGTCAGTTCTGTTTGTTCTGGATCTTGTATTGTCCTTAAGAGTCAATATATCTTCACAAACTGATCAGTCACAACGTATTGCGATTTAAATTTAATGTAGTTACAAGTATAATGTGCTTTTGGAGTTTCCCATGCCTAATTTTGTTCAAGAATTAAGACTACATGCACAAGAGTGATTATAGTGAAGACACTAGTTTACCGGTGCTTTGTTGAGATACAAAGTTTTTTAATTGCATTTGTATATATGTCAGATCAACATATATGGTAGCAAGTTGTTGTGCTTCTTTATGTTGCACTTAGAGGGAATGTACAATTGATGGTTATTTAGGTGAAATGTCTTGCACGAATTTGTGTTGGTGAGATGTAGTCTTATGAGATGAAAATGTGAGGTGGACATGGTAGAAATTAAAGAACGTGAAGATATAAGTTTTCTCAAAATTAGGAAGTCCTTATGTTTTAATGTTGGAACAGGTTTGATTAGATTTGAAGTGACAGACAAGGTTTTTGTGAACCTTTATATCCTCAAACCGTCTCTAATTACCTTTGCAGCCTCTCTTTATTTAAATCTCCAAATTCCTTTGCAAACGTTGAGTTTTGTTAGTTGAACCCTGAGAACATGTTGAGGGGAACCTTTAGTTTATGATTTGGATGGTTTTTTATTTTATTTGTAATTTCGATTGGGGGGGGGGGCGGGGGGGGGTGGGGGAACCTGAACTTGAACAATGTCTCTTCAAAGTTCAAATGCACTTCATGTGTTTTTCTGTACATGTTACTGCCTGAAAATGCTTTCAAGTTTCAAAGAGCTTAAGATATCTTCTTGTTCTGCAGATATGTTCGAAGAAATTTCTTTGAGGGGGCACACATTGTGGATCCAGATCAGGTTCAAGCTTTACTGAAAATGGTTTGCTAAATCCATCTCTTAAGCTTTATTCTTTGGATCTGTACTTACTTGTATACTTTGCCAGGGAGAGTTTCTTTGTCCTGTGTGTCGTCGCCTAGCAAACTCTGTCTTGCCTGCTATGCATGGGGCTGGAAGGCAGTCTTTGACTTCAATTGATCCCCTATCCACATTAGGCCCCTCATCTGCCTCAAGCGAAGAAACCTGTCCCCTTGTGCTTCAGCAAGGGCTAACTCTTCTGAAAACCGCTGCAAAGG
This sequence comes from Corchorus capsularis, assembly GCA_001974805.1. Classification (NCBI taxonomy): domain Eukaryota; kingdom Viridiplantae; phylum Streptophyta; class Magnoliopsida; order Malvales; family Malvaceae; genus Corchorus; species Corchorus capsularis. The sequence goes on from AWWV01012537.1 coordinate 24,120, forward strand.
TTGTTTGCAGGCCTGAATTTGTTGAAGCTCTGTCTCTACAAAGAAAAGAAAGCACAAGCCAGAATCTTGAACCCATATCTCGCGTGCTATCTAAAATGTATTTTGCAAAGAAGCAGGATAGAGTCTTAGGATCTCAAAGGCCAAGCCATCCAATAATTTTATGGGATACTCTCAAGTATTCTCTTATGTCTACTGAAGTTGCTGCTCGTAGTGAAAGGACTGCATTGACCGCAAATTATACCCTTGCTTCTTTGTATAAGGAATTTAAATCATCTAGTGAATTTATATTCTCCTTATTGTTAAGAGTTGTCCAGAACCTGAGCAGTACAAATTCCCTTCATGCTCTTCAAAGATATAGAGGTCTTCAACTGTTTGCAGAGTCTATTTGCTCTGGGGTTTCCTTTGATTATCACAGCAGCAGACATAAACAGGAAGGTACAATTTTGATTATGAATATGCCAACTTTTGCTTTGAAGTTCGCATGAAATATGGCATTTATATTCATGCAGAATGTCTGCATGTAGATACTAGAGGTTGTAGATTTATTTTCTAAATAGGAATCAAGGTTATCCAAACAGGTCCTTAATACACTTCGGAAATGTTATGAAATATGAAGGATTTAGTTTGGTCTTTAGATCATTTGTGAATAGGTCCTTCCCCAGCCTGAAGTAAAATGGTAAAATTTACAGTTCTCATGCTAACAAAATAATTGTTTTCCTCTCAACCAAAATATGTTTTAAACAAAACAAGAAGTAATATTTATATCTATGTGCATCTCTTTTTATGCGGTTAAGATCATCTTCGGTATTAATTGTATATGCACTTATCAAACAGCTGATAATTTATTTTCACTAGGGATTCTTTTGGTTTAAATTTCGCAATCATTGTTTCTCAACAGGTGATGTTGATATCTTCAAACATGATGGCAAGGAAGCCTTATATCCTGATATTCAATTTTGGAATCGGGCATCTGATCCTGCTCTTGCTCGTGATCCTTTCTCATCATTGATGTGGGTTCTCTTCTGCCTTCCATGCCCATTTATGTCATGTGATGAGTCCCTGTTATCCATTGTTCACATCTTCTATGTTGTCTCTGTGGTTCAGGTTTGTTACCATCTCTCTATGTGTCTGTCCACTTTGTCAATATAAGCGTTTTTCTGATTCCAAAAAAAAAGTATAAGAAAACTTCGAAAACCACTTCTAAACTTTTTTTTCCCTGGTGTTTTATCGAATAATAAAAGATCTATTTTTCAGAGATTTGTTTTCAGGAGAATTTTCCTCGGTTATTGTTTTCTACAAAACAAATTATTAGTCACTCTGATTTGGCACTACAAACAAAATTTAACGAATGTATCCTGATACCAGGCTATAATTACGTGTTTTGTGAGACATGGTTACAAAATCAGTGAAGTAGATCCCCATGATTGCCTGATTACCGATATCTGTGGCTTTCTTGGAGGATCTGATTGTGCTCGCCAGTATTTTGCATCACAAGATGTTGACCGTTCTTCTGATATTAAAGATATGATTCGAAGATTGAGTTTCCCTTACTTGAGGAGGTGTGCATTGTTATGGAGATTGTTGAAATCTTCTGTCCCAGCACCATTTGGTGATAGAGATAACTTGTGGGAGTCATCTTATTGGACCAGTGATATGATGGACTCAAATGAAAGTGCTTCATTGGAGCTCAATGAAGTACAAAAGCTAGAGAACATGTTTAAGATTCCTTCTATAGATGTTATTCTCAAGGATGAAGTCTCACGATCATTTGTGTTAAAATGGCTTCATCATTTTCGCAAGGTTTATGAAGCATCGACTTTCCAAAATGTTTTCTACTGCAATCCTGCAGTTCCGTTCAAGTTGATGAGTCTGCCTCATGTTTATCAAGACCTATTGCAAAGGTTTGCTACAAATTCTTCCTTAGACACACTGATTTAGTCCTCTTGAAGACTATCTCCATTGATAAGAAAATGCGTGTCCATCAACAGGTATATAAAGCAGTGTTGCCCTGAGTGCAAAAACGTGCTTGATGAGCCTGCAGTATGCCTGCTGTGTGGCAGATTATGCTCTCCAAGTTGGAAACCGTGCTGCAGGTATATGTTAAACTTTTCTTCCTTTCTTGATTTCTTGTTTAACCTTTTAATTTATACTCTATTCTTATTGTTAAGATTCTATAGTAAATCTAAAGTACTGACATATTTTCCTTACTAGGGAAAGTGGATGCATAGCTCATGCAATGACCTGCGGTGCTGGTATTGGTGTATTTCTGTTGATAAGGGTAATGATCTCCTAGTGGCCTTCTAGAAGTTTTACCTTGTATTTTGCAAAAATGCTAATAGCCTTTGTTATATAATAGAGAACAACAATCCTACTACAAAGATGTGCTCGTCAAGCTCCTTGGCCATCTCCATATTTGGATGCATTTGGTGAAGAGGTAAAGCTTTTTCCTTCTATTAGAAAAAAGTTTCAACAATAATGCGGATTTCAGACTTGAGAATGGGACTTCTTAATTATTGTTTATTAGGATTAGACAAAATTTAGTCAGCATCTTGTACTCCTACACCTGCAAAGATGCTTTGGATTGTTATAAGCAGCGACTACCTAATTGTCTAATTTACCAAGGTTGGAAAGTTCATGGATCTGTTTCACCTTGCTATTTGTTAGTACCAGTTATAGAGGGTTATGAAGCCAAAAAAATAAAATGGTTTGGCATTAGCTATGCCTGTACTAAGTGTAAATTATTTATTTCAGACCTAGACTTGGTCTGGTGATTGAGATGATGACTTGGTTCTTGGGCAGGTATATCTAAATAGTTTGAGTTTGTCTTGTACACACAACTGTAGACTTTTGCATACCCAGACACAGACCTTATCTCGTAATTATCTTCATCTTGGAGACATCCTTGGGTACAGTTTACCAGATATAAAATATGGGAGAGTAACTTAGGGTGGCAGATTGAGCAACTTCAACTCTAATTCTGAAGTGAACCCTGCAGAAAATGAGTTATTTATCCAGAAAAGCATTTGAGTGATTGATATAACAAATCAACATTAGATAATTTACTACATCACCACAAAGGACATAAATCAAGCAACAACTTTAAGGGTTCAATTGGTTACAATTGTATGCCACTATACTTGGCATAGTTTGAATGGCTGACTATTATATAGTCTTGATCTACTTATTCTGTTTGAAATTGTTTTGAAATACATTGAATTTATTCAAATGTTCGGTTAAGGAAGATTCTCTTTAGATTTTTTTCCCCTATTTGCTGGAATCTACTATGACATATCAGAAACTTTCAATTGGAATATAATACAGTTTGCATTTCATGATCCCAACTCTTTAAATTCTTTTGTCCATATATTTTTTTTCCTATTGTGTTTCTTACTCGCATCTTTCTTTTTTCAAATACGTTCTTTTATTAAACGTACTTATCATATTAAAGGGTTTTTGAGATCTTCTTTTGTTATACAATATCATTCCTTTTTATTTTTCTTTCTTTCAGGACCTCGAAATGCATAGAGGAAGGCCACTATACTTAAATGAGGAACGTTATGCGGCTCTAACTTACATGGTGATTTGAGAATCTTTATCTTTGTCTTATATTCCATGATGTAAGAGGTTGCCTTTTTTATATATAGTTTCTTAGATTCATAATAATATATCTTATCTAGGTTGCCTCTCATGGCCTTGACCGGAGTTCGAAGGTTCTCGGCCAAACTACCATTGGTACCTTCTTCATGGTTTAGCTTGGTTTCATGATAAAGGTGGTGCTTGACTTTTTGCTTCTGTTATTCTATCCGGTAGGAATCATTGAATATTCCTCATCATATTGGCCAACTACTATTATGATTTCTAGGTGGCAATGCATTGGATCAGATAATCAACAAGTGGACAGAAAATGATTCTGCAAAACTGAAGGTTGCCAGTGTTTGATAACATTTTATGCAAACGAGGTTAGGGATCATGGAATTTTATGTTGGAATATGGTGGCTATGTCCGGACATTGGTTATCAGGTTAGTGTAGTCACTTCTGGAACTGTTTTTGCCGGAAAACACACGTTTTCTTGTTAGACAAGTAGTAATTTAGTAATAGTTGGTAGAAGCCATCAAGGGTTGAATTTTAGGTCTGGCACTCAATTTCTTTCTTCCTTTGTTTTGGTTAGCGCTTGGCAGGTGATCCTCGGAATATTTGATGAGGCAGATTTTGCTAACCCTTTGGCATTCCTAGAAGGTGTACAGCTTATAGATAGAGAAGAACCTTCAAGAAATCACAATATGTTGCCCATCAAAATCCTACTCCCTTTCTAGTATTTTATGTAATTATTACAAGCTTATTTCCAGAATTTGGGTTTACTTTTCAATACAAATTACATTTGTGTTTATTTATACAAGTTTTCGACCCGATAGTGTATATGTTTTTACTCACTAGTCATGAATTCTCAAAATTGGGGTTAAGAAAAAGTGACATATTATTATAGCTAATTGGAATTGGAGTTTTTAAGTATAATTATTTGATACACCGGTGGTGTAAATTTTGGATTCTATAAGTGGGTTGTGGAGTTGACACATGTTCTGGGTTGTGGAGTTGACACATGTTCATTTTTTGAACTAATTAAAATTTAAATACTTCAATCTGGTCCCTAGAGAACACATGTCACCCTTCAATATCTGTTTGTATAGTTTGCTAAACTCCACTGTGTATTGAATAATTTTCCAATTTTTAATTTGGTTTGATTAGAGATATTTAGTCTTGTCGTGTTAGAATCTTATATTTGATTTAATTTGGTAATGGAAACAAATTTGGTAATGGAAACAGTCTAATGGGTCCAATTGGAAAGTTTAGGGTCTAGTCTGGGTCCAATTGGAAAGTTTAGGGTCTAGTCTGTCGTGTTAGAATCTTATATTTGATTTTTTTTTTTGAAAAATAGATAACTCTCATTCATGTAACTGATTTTACAATAATTTTAGGAATATCATCCCTCATTACATCAAATCTTAGTAAAACTACGTAATCAATTACTTTTTGCACCGGAAAAACTGGATCTTCCTTGAAAATCCAAAATACCTGTCGTGAATCATGTTGATGTCTCGCTATTACGCCCATCACTCCCTCGTTGTCGCTTGTTCTTCCAAACAAAAAGCTTTGATCAACGATGATCAAGTGATTGATTCGATGAACAGATCTCTTCCTTGGCACCCAAAAGAAAAAGATTACAACGATTTTACCACAGATCTGAATAAATAAAAGGTTGATCATGCTTAAAACTATCATAAAATTCATAAAATTCAGACTGGATAACTCAGATTCAAAAAGAACTGAGACTAGACTCGAAACTGACTAAAAAAACAAACCGACTCAAACCGACTAAAAAAAACTCAAATAAAACTGGCCGGATCCGTAGATCTGAATCTCTTATTGAAAACAAAAACCAAATCCTCCTCCTCCCCCTTGGCGTGACAACCAAGGAGGAGGAGGAGTAGTCGAAATACCAACGAGAACTAGAGAGAGAGAAGGGGAGAGGGAGAAGGGAAGAGAGGAGCGGCTAGGGTTCCCAAAAAAAGAGTTAGTTTTTTTTTTTTTGTCTTTGATTTAGTTAGGTTTTTTGTTTTATATTTGATTTAATTTGCAAACAGAAACAGTCTAATCGGTCAAATTGGAAAGTTTTGGGTCGTTTGGTATCGTTTCTGGTCTCTCTTTTTTTTTATTATTATTTTTTATGCTGCCAAATTTTAAAAACAGAAAATATGTTTGGATAAACAAACTGTCATGCGTTTCTAAAAATTGAAAAACACAAAACACACTTGATTAACTTGTTGTCAAATCTTTTTCTTTTTTATCTACTATTTTTCAAACATCTATTTTCATTATTTATATCAAATTCCACCTATTCATAATAATGTGTACTTAATTGTATGGAATTTTTTATGTGTATAATTGTATGGGATTCATATTTCATCTCATACCGGATAATTTATGAATAACTTAGGGAATGGAAAATGTGAAAATATGACTAGATATAAAAAAGGTTATCACAAAAAAAATTCATTGGTTTCTTTGTTAAATAATAAATATTTATCCATAGTGTTGTTCAATATGATGAATTCAGGAAGGTTAAAGTATGGAGGGTCATAAATAGGCTCCACTTGAACTTGAACATCCAAGTCATTTAATTTTACCCCGTTTCTGTTCCTAGCAGAAACTCGAAGGGTGTCTTCACTAGAGAAATTCCCATTCCAGGATTTAGGCAAAACAACAGAAAGGTAGAATTTTTACCCAAGATACTGAGTGGACTGAAGTGCAAAATTTGATCACATCAAGACATCCCTCAATTGTCAAATTCTTCCATACATCCTCCCATTTACTAACAGAAAGTCTTGTTTATGAGATAAGAGTTCATGTCACTTAACCTAACAAGCGTTACTATTTTTATAGTATGTAGATTTATTGAGCTTAGAGGTTGAGCCATATTAAACTCCAAATATGGGGAAGCCTTGTTTGGGTTGTAATTATTACTAGTTTGGAGTCAAGTTGTGTTGGACTCCGAATAGAGAGAAACTCCTTGTTTTCTTCATTTACAATACATGAATCCGAAACCTTGCTTGGCAACAGATGTTGATTGCAACGTTACTTGATATTTACTCTGTAAAAGTTATTGTTATACTAAATGGTTCTTTCTTTTTCTTCCACTAATTTGTTCTATCTATTAATGCTTGAGGAAGGAAGACATCAGCATACTCTAAAGTATAATATTTATGCTTTTCAATGTAATGCATACAAGCAACGGATAAAGAATTTCTGTTGAGAAATAGAAAACAAAATCATACATTAAAGAATTATTCTTGTCATTTTCCTTTTCCTATATATTAACCTTTGAGGAAGGCAAGTATTGACATGTTCTAAAGTGTTATATTTATGCAATTATATATACTTTGTCAATGTATACAAGAAACGAATAAAGAAGATTGTAATCTCAAAAAATAAAGAGGTTTGTTGGGGAAAAAAGAAAAAACAAAGTCATACAGTATGTAGAACATATATAGTATTTGCTTTGGCATAAATAGCATTTTGCACCCTTGAGTTTGTACGGACAGCCACTTTGCACCCAACTTTTTTATTTTGACCAAAATGCACCCTAAAGTTTTATTTTTGTGCCACTTTGCATCCTCCGTCATGATAGGACAAACGGGCATCCGACGTGGCATGCCACGTGTACCCAAAAATGCCACGTGTACAAAAAGGACACATGGCACGCCACATGTAAAAAATGCCACGTGCCACGTGTCATTTTTATCCACGTGGCATGCCATGTCGGACATCCGTTTGTCCTACCGTGACGGAGAGTGTAAAATGACACAAAAATAAAACTTTAGGGTGCGTTTTGGTCAAAATAAAAAAGTTGGGTGCAAAGTGCCAGTCCGTACAAACTTAAGGGTGCAAAATGACATTTATGCCTATTTGCTTTAATTTGTTCAAATTATTTGATTGTCTGCTTGTTATTTACTAATACCCAAATTCAAATTATATACTTCAACTTCCCATAGATTAAATTAACATTCGGGGGACTTATTTCATTTTTTTTCTTAAATATAAGTATATACCTAATAATAGTACTAGATAGATAGATATGGCAAAAAAAAAAAGATAGATAAATAAGTGTTGTATAATGTTACGACTTATGTTGATAGTGTGTCTTTGGCATAAAGTTTTATTTAATGTATATGCCAAAAAATGAATATATATAGAGAAAAAGAAAAGTATAATTAATTTCTTCAAAGAAAAGAAAAGAAAAGTGGCCTAGTCTTGAATTTTTTTTATTTCAAGAAAAGAATCTGAAAAATTACAAACTTTGTTTGTTTCCCTGCTGTATTGTTTGAAAACCTATTATTAATTTATTATTATAGTTGTAATAATTGTCTGATCCATCTCCAATATTCATTCTTCTCTCACGTTTTTCATTCACTAAAAGCTCAAAAATGCAGTGGGAAGAGAAGAGAGAAGGTGTCCTCCACTTGAAACATGAATTTCATGAGCATGCCTTGGCGTGGGTTGATCATATTAATCAAAGTAGTAGTGAAGAAAAAGGTGGCGGTGGTCACTACTGCAAAGTATGCGGCCGAGTGGTATCGGGTCCATGCTTCAGCTGTGCAAACTCGGACTGCAACTATCACCTTCATCAGGAATGTGCCCGCGCACCCTCTTGTATTGATCATCATCCTCTCCATCTCGACCACCCGGGTTGGGGTTTTGATCTTCGAGAAGGGCATGATTATGTTTGTGCATTATGCAAGGAAAAAAACAATGTGTTCTTTTATGAATGTGGACGCTGCAGGTTTTGCCTTGATATCAACTGTGCTTTATATTTTAAATAAGGCCAAGGTTGGTGAAAATTTGTATCACTCCAAAGATGAAGCCCACCAACTTGCATTCTTTCTCTTTGAAAACCACAAGGAGGATAAAGTCATGATCAAAACAGTTGCTTGCTCCTGGTGTTATCAACCCTTAGCTGCAGATTCCATAAATATATATGTTTCTGTTGATTTAAAATTTAAGCTTCATAAGAGGTGTTTTGATGAGTTACCAACTCAAATTGATCACCCTTGTCACCGCATACACCCTCTTGTTCTTGAGTTTGATGATAAGAAAAACCGGTTTTGCAAGGTATGCCAAAAGGGAGATGATGAGAAGAATTTGTTTTACTATCATTGTGTTGCTTGCAATTTTGACATTCATCTCCAATGCATTTGGCGGCCAAGGCCTGTTATTGAAGCTAAAAGGTATCATATTCATGAGCATCCATTCACCCTACTTTGGAGACAAGATGACTCGTTCACTTGTGATGCATGTGGCACCCATGGCAAGTTTGTTTCATACGTATGTTGTACGTGCCACCTTCAAGTCCATGTGAAGTGTGCTTCATTGCCACGCACCATCAAAATCTCACGACATGATCATCCACTCTCACACAAGTATTTCTTCAACAAGTACAAGAAAGAGCATGATTGCCAAGTTTGTTTTGAGCAAGTGAAGACAGATTATGGAAATTACCAATGTTTGAAGGCAGATTGCAACTACGTTGCCCACGTGGAATGTGCAACAGGGGATCCCGATTTATATGATGTTATTGATCTTGAGGATGAAAATTATGTAGGTGATGAAGATATGGAGGATTGTTCCAGCTTTCGAGTAATTGAGAAGAACAAAGATGGAGAGGCCACAAAGATAAGGCATTTCCTCCATGATGAAGATGAAGATGAACACGACTTAGTACTTTTAGTGTTGGATGATCAGAAGATGAAGCAGCAGGATGAGGATAGTCGTCGTTCTTGTGACGGGTGCATGGTATCATTACTATCAATCACAGGCTCAGGTGATGATCCGTCTTATTATTATTATTATTCTTGTTTAAAATGCGACTTTCTTCTTCACAAAGCATGTGCTGAGTTGCCAAAGAAGAAGCATCACTGGTATCACCGATTCCTCTCCACCCTCCGATATTCAGTGGAGGACGGTTTTTTCTATTGTCATCTATGTGGCCGTTATTGTAGTGGTTTCTATTACGTCGACAATAGAAACTTATTAAGGTTGTGCCTAAGGTGCGCAAAAACTCCGAATATCATCAAAAGTGGACAAGTACACAAGCACAGGGTGTTTTTTGATCATAAATGCAGGTGGAGGGGGCAATGCAATGCTTGTGGTGGCAACATTGGTGAATATGGTGCATTCAGATGTAAAGATTGCAGCAGCAACTTTATGTTGGATTTGAGATGCCTTACATTGCCTCCCACAGTTGAAAACAAGACTGTTTGTGATCAACACTCCCTACAACTCATCACTCATCAAGAGGAAGAGGAAGAGGAACACTCAGAGGAAGCCTACTCATGTGATATTTGTGAGATTTGTGAAACAAAATTAAGAGATACTCCAAAACAACATTATTGGTATTACAAATGTGCTACATGTGATACCTCTGCTCATCCAGATTGTGTTCGTGGTCGACATCCATTTATCAAGACTGGGGCCCCTTTTAATTGGGATCGTTGCAGAAACGGTCACGGATTGAGTTTTGCAAAGAAGAAGATTTATGAGTGCCCTCCTCAATGCTCTCCATGTCGTAAGCATTGTCTACATGATCTATTTCTTCACTGTGCTCCATGCAACTATATCCAACACTTGGGGAGCTGTCCATATGACCCATGAATTTCATAGCTTTCTGGTAAGTCATGTGCAAATAAATTATGCTACCTTTAATACAATTAATTAATATATATATTCTTCATTTCTATTCCCCATTATTAATTTCTTCTACATCTCTTTAATTTCAATATTAACTTTTTCCCTTTTTATAACTAATTATATTATTATATAGCAAGGAAAACTGGGTGGGTCATCACCAGCAAGCATTTGGAAAACATCTTTGCTGCCACAACTCATATCATCCAGAGTCTCCAACCAAGATCACGATTTGCCTTTTTTTTTTTTTTTTTTTTCTCATGAATATTTTGGTTTGTCAAAATCTCAACATTAATCTCACCATGGAATTGGATGTTGGGATTTACTATCATTTATTTATGGTATTGTTTTCTGGCTCAAAAAAAAATAAAATTTATGGTATTGTTTGTCCTTAGTTTAATATGGTTTGTAAGTTGTAACTACTGCTGCTTTATTTTGTGTGGTTTGAAATTGGTCACTGCCAACTTTGAAAAGTATATATAGCCATAATAAAATTCCTGAAAAACAATAAAACCTAACCCATTTTTTTGAGTCTATCTAATCTAACCCTGCCTGTTGTGTCTTGATAAGCTTAAACTACATTTCTGATACACCACCTGTTGTCTGATGTAATAACAATAATACAATAATCATATAAAGTTATGTTCCTTTCTACTATGTCTAATGCCTCAAATCTGCCTTCCTTTGATATGAAATATATTAATATAAAATAATAACTCCATTATACGAGAGAAATGATTAAATTAAATCCATTAATTGTTCATATATTATATTTGTATCGTGATTTGTATGGTTTTTGGATCGATTAAGACAACAGTGATTAAGCCATCCGAAGCAGGAGGAAAGGCAGGGAAGGATGATTTAACATTCCATTGTTTTTTATCAGAAAAAGGAGGATTTTCCTTTTTTTTTTTTTTTTTATGGATTTATATATTTTATATAATCATAAGAAGAACAAGACATGTACATCAGATGAACAAATGATGAGGAAATGGGGACAAGATGATGATCCCACTAGACATGATGGATTTTTTCCCCTCCTCTAGGTAATGGAAAAAGAAAGAAAGAAAAATTAACACCCATGTCTGTTTAGATGTCTCCACTGGAACTTGGTTAGGATATTTGACTTCAGATTTCTTCATGTCTGTTTCCCAGAGCTCTGGTATTGCTTGCTTGATGTTGTGGATGCTTTCTAATCCATAATCTGCTCCTTTTGTTCTCTGGGAAGTTCCAACCTTCATAAATTTTAATGGCATATTAAGATTAATTAGCTATTCATTAATCTCATTCTAAGCATTGTGAACTTATGGCACCAAAGTTTTCCAATGGACTTACCAAGATAGTGTGAAGACTGAAGACCAACACGTTTTCCAGCCTGGATATTTCGGACACTATCTTCGAAGAACAGCTGAAACAGAAAGATCCCAATGATGGAAAACATCAATAGACAGTTAAAAATAGTAAAATGACATGAAAAATTTGAACTTGAACATCCAAGACATTTACCTCGTTTCTGTTCCTGGCATAAACTCGAAGGGTGTCTTCACCAGAGAAATTCACATTCCACGAATTAGGCAAAACAACAGAAAGGTAGAATTTTCACTCAAGATACTGAATGGACTGAAGTGCAAAATTGATCACCTCAAGAGTCAATACGTCCCTCAATTGTCAAATTCTTCCCTTCATCATCCCATTTACTAACAGAAAGTTCACTCCATATTGGCTGCCAAAATTGCACTGACATAGGTGGCAGAGTTATTACCCCTGACTTGCACTGAGAATGACAGAGATTATTCTCCATTGGATCTGAATATTTTAGTTCAAATCCATTGTAACCACTGCAATGAATAGAAGTCAATCATATGAAGGTAAATTTTACTGATATGAGCCTTACAAATTGAAACAATAATCAAACTTACGGTTAAGGTAACAAATCCTTAAATCGAATATGACTGAGATTTGCTTAGATTCATATAGATATTATCAAGCAGTCTTGGTGCCAACAATCATTCAAAACTGAGCCGGGTCCCAAAACGTATTTTTAGCAAAAAACCGTAATGGTCAGTACACGATTTCGTCTTTGAAAACTGACCCGAAAAATTTTTCTTCAATTTTTGGCCATAATAGTCATAAAAAATATATAATTCAACGCCAAAAAGATTAAAGGGCTTTACATACTTCAAATATCGTTTTTCTAAACTTTTCCAAATAAATTTCTAATTATATCGAAACATGATTCAGATGCCCGTAAAAACAAATCCTTAAATCCAATGCAGCTGAGATTTGGTTATATAAATTAAGATATTTAAAGGAGTATTGGCGCAAAAATTCATGCAAAACTGAGACAGCGCCCCGAAGCGCATTTTTAGTCAAAACCCGTGATGATTAGTACACGATTTCGGCTAAAATTTTTGAAAAACTGACCTGAAAAAATTTTCCTCAATTTTTGGCCACAATACTCATAAAAAATATATAATTCAGTGTAAAAAAGATTGAAGCACTTTTCACGCTTATAATATCGTTTTTCTAAATTTGTTTCAAATTAATTTCTAATTAAATTGAAACATGATTCAGATGCTCGTAAAAACAAATCCTTAAAACCAATGCAGCTGACATTTGGTTAGATAAATTAAGATATTTCAAGGATTTGACATCAAAAATCATGCAAAACTGGGCCGAGGCCTCGGAGTGCATTTTTAGCCAAAATCCATGATGATTAGTACACGATTTCGGCTAGAATTTTTGAAAAATTGACATGGAAAGTTTTTCCTCAATTTTTGGCCACAATACTCATAAAAAATATATAATTCAACGTCAAAAAGATTGAAGGGCTTTTCACACTTTCAATATCGTTTTTCTAAATTTGTTTCAAATTAATTTCTAATTAAATCGAAACATTATTCAGATGCTCGTAAAAACAAATTCTTAAAACCAATGCAGTTGAGATTTGGTAGATAAATTAAGATATTTCAAGGAGTCTTGGCACAAAAAATCATGCAAAACTGAGCCGGTGCCCCGAAGCATATTTTTAGCCAAAATCCGTGATGATTATTACACGATTTCAACTAAAATTTTTGAAAAACTGTCCTGAAAAAATTTTCCTTAATATTTGGCTACAATACTCATAGAAAATATATAATTCAATGGCGAAGATTGGAGGGCTTTTCGCGCTTCTAATATTATTTTTCAAATTGTTTTCAAATTAATTTCTAATTATATCGAAAAATGATTCAGATACTCGTGAAAACAAATCCTTAAACCCATTGCAGCTAAGATTTGGTTAGATAGATTAAGATATTTCAAGTAGTTTTGGCGCAACAAATCACGCAAAACTGAGCCGAGGCTTCGGAGCGCATTTTTAGCCAAAATTTGTAATGTAAACGATATCGGCTAAAATTTTTGAAAAATTGACCTGAAATTTTTTTTTTGTCAAATTGGCCACAATGTTGATGATAAAATATATAATTCAACTCCAAAAAGATTGAAGGGTTTTTCACGTTTCTAATATCATTTTTTTAAACTTTTCAAATTAATTCCTAATTAGCTCGAAACATGATTCAGATGCTCGTAAAAACAAATTTATAAATCCAATGCAGCCTAGATTTACTTAGATAAATCAAGATATTTTTCAAGGAGTGTAGGCACCAAAAAAAATGTGAAACTGAGCTGGGGCCCAAGAGCACATTTTTAGTCAAAATCCGTGATGATTTGTACACGTTTTCGGCTAAAGTTTTTGAAAAACTATCCTAAAAAATTTTTCCTCAATTTTTGGCCACAATACTCATAAAAAATATATAATTCAACGGCAAAAAGATTGATGGGCTTTTCACGCTTCTAATAATGTTTTTTTAAATTTTTTCCAAATTAATTTCTAATTAAATCGAAACATGATTTAGATGCTTGTAAAAACAAATCCTTAAATCTAATACGGCTGAGATTTGGTTAGATAAATTAAGATATTTCAAGGAGTCTTGGCGCCAAAAATCATGCAAAACTGGGCCGGGGTCCCGGAGTGCTTTTTTAGTCAAAATCCGTGATTATTAATACACGATTTCGGCTAAAATTTTTGAAAAAACGGACATGAAAAATTTTTCCTCAATTTTTGGCCACAATACTCATAAAAAATATATAATTCAACGCGGAAACATAGGAGGGCTTTTCACGTTTCTAATATTATTTTTCAAATTTTCTTCCAAATTAATTTCTAATTATATCGAAACAAGATTCAGATGCTCGTAAAAACAAATCCTTAAATCGATTGCAGCTAAGATTTGGTTAGATAAATTAAGATATTTCAAGGAGTTTTGGCGCAAAAAATATGCAAAACTGAGCCGAGGCCCCGGAGCACATTTTTAGCCAAAATCAGTGATGATTAGTACACTATTTTTGGATAAAATTTTTGAAAAACTGACCTGAAAAATTTTTCCTCAATTTTTGGCCACAATACTCCAAAAAAATAAAATAATTCTACGCCAAAAAGATTGAAGGGCTTCTCACGCTTCTAATTTCATTTTTCTAAATTTTTTGAAAATTAATTTCTAATTAGATCGAAACATGATTCAGATGCTCATAAAAGTAAATCCTTAAATCCAACGCGGCTGAGAGTTGTTTAAATAAATTAAGGTATTTCAAGGAGTCTTGGCGCCAAAAACCATGCAAAACTGAGCCGAGTCCCCGAAACGCATTTTTAGCCAAAATCTGTGATGTAATGTACACGATTTCGGCTAAATTTTTTTAAAAAACTGACCTGAAATTTTTTTTCTCAATTTTTGGCCACAATACTCATAAAAAATATATAATTCAATGCCAAAAAAGATTGATGGGCTTTTCACGCTTCTAATATCGTTTTTCTAAATTTTACCAAATTAATTTCTAATTAAATCGAAACATG
>AWWV01012539.1:0-30708 GCA_001974805.1 Corchorus capsularis
CTTTTTACACTTCTAATTTTATTTTTCAAATTTATTTTCCAAATCAATTTCAATTATATCGAAAATGATTGAGATGCTCGTAAAAACAAATCCTTAAATCAAATACGGTTGAGATTTGGTTAGATAAATTAAGATATTTCAAGGAGTCTTGGCGCAAAAAATCATGCAAAACTGAGCCAGGACCCAGAGCGCGCATTTTTAGCCAAAATCCATGATGATTAGTACACAATTTCGGCTAAAATTTTTGAAAAACTGACCTGAAAAAAATTTCCTCAATTTTTGGCCACAATACGAATAAAAAATATATAATTCAACGCCGAAAGATTGGAGGGCTTTTCATGCTTCTAATTTTATTTTTCAAATTTTTTTCCAAATTAATTTCTAATTATATTTAAACATGATTCAGATACTCGTAAAAACAAATCCTTAAATCCAATACGGTTGAGATTTGGTTAGATAAATTAAGATATTTCAAGAAGTCTTGGCGCTAATTACATGCGAAACTGATTCAGATACTCGTAAAAACAAATCCTTAAATCCATTGCAGCTAAGATTTGGTTAGATAAATAAAGATATTTCTAGGAGTTTTGGTGCAAAAATCATGCAAAACTGAGCCGAGGTCCCAGAGCGCATTTTTAGCAAAAATCAGTGGTGATTAGTACACGATTTTAGCTAAAAAATTTTAAAAAACTGACCTGAAAAATTTTTCTTCAATTTTTGGCCACAATACTCATAAAAAATATATAATTCTACGCCAAAAAGATCGAAGGACTTCTCACGTTTCTAATTTCGTTTTTCTAAATTTTTTTCAAATTAATTTCTAATTAGAACGAAACATGATTCAGATGCTCGTAAAAACAAATCCTTAAATCCAATACGGCTGAAATCTGGTTAGATAAATTAAGATATTTCAAGGAGTCTTGCTGCCTAAACTCATGCAAAACTAGACCTGGCAATTCGTGTTCTGACACGACACGACACGTGTCGACACGAGACACGTTTAGCCGTGTTCGTGTTTGGCTTATCGTGTCTCGTGTCTGAATCGTGTCGGACACGATTAAGATTATTGTGTTTCATGTCATAATCGTGTCAAGACACGATTAACACGTTTAAGACACGAATGACACGCTTTAATTAACGGGTTAACACGATGACACGAATGACCTGTTACACGACACGTCAGACACACCTAATTAAAAACCCTTAAATCACTTATATTTTGAATTTCTAATATACCCAAATAATTATTATAAAAAAAATATACTCCATTATCTTTAATTATATATATATAATTATATATAGTTTAGTTAATTGAAATATTTGAAAATTGTATCGTGTCAAACGTGTCGTGTCGTGTCAAGACCTATTACACGGCTTAATCGTGTTATGTCGTGTCGTGTCCCGTGTACACGTTTATAAACAGGTCTCGTGTTCGTGTTTGGATTTCGTGACACGATTATTAATCGTGTCGTGTTTGTGTCAGACCTATTATGTGTTTATACCCTATGTAAACACGACACGAAACACGGATTGCCAGGTCTATGCAAAACTGAGTCGGGGCCTTGGAGCGCATTTTCGCCAAAATCCGTGATGTAATGTACCCGATTTTCTACTAAAATTTTTAAAAAACTGACCTGAAAAAGTTTTCCTCAATTTTTGGCCACAATACGCATTAAAAATATATAATTCAACGCCGAGATTAGAGGGCTTTTCGCGCTTCTAATTTTTTTTTTCAAATTTTTTCCAAATTAATTTCTAATTAAATCGAAACTTGATTGAGATGCTCATAAAAACAAATCCTTAAATCCATTGCAGCTGAGATTTGGTTAGATAAATTAAGATATATCAAGGAGTTTAGGCGCCAAAAATCATGCAAAACTGAGCCGAGTCCCTAGACCGCATTTTTAGCCAAAATCCGTCATTATTAGTACACGATTTCGGCTAAAATTTTTGAAAAAAATTGACCTGAAAAAATTTTCCTCAATTTTTGGCCAGAATACTCATTAAAAATATATAATTCAATGCCAAAAAAGATTGATGGGCTTTTCACGCTTCTAATATCATTTTTCTAAATTTTTCCAAATTAATTTCTAATTAAATCGAAACATGATCCAGATTCTCGTAAAAACAAATCCTTTAATCCAATGCGTCTGAGATTTGGTTAGATAAATTCAGATATTTCAAGGAGTCTTGGCGCCAAAACCATGCAAAACTGAGTCGAGGCTCCGGAGCGCATTATTTGCCAAATTCCGTGATGATTAGCACACGGTTTCGGCTAAAATTCTTGAAAAACTGACCTGAAAAAATTTTCCTCAATTTTTGTCACAATACGCATAAAAAATATATAATTCAATGCCGAAATATTTGAGGACTTTTCACACTTCTAATTTTATTTTTCAAAATTTTTTCCAAATGAATTTCTAATTATATCGAAACATGATTCAGATGTTTGTAAAAACAAATCCTTAAATCCAATGCAGGTGGGATTTGGTTAGATAAATAAAGATATATCAAGGAGTTTTTGCGCCAAAAATCATGCAAAACTTAGCCGAACCCCGGAGCGCATTTTTAGCCAAAATCCGTAATACATGATTTCGACTAAAATTTTTGAAAAAACTAACTTGAAAAATTTTTCCTCAATTTTTGGCCAAAATACTCATAAAAAATATATAATTCAACGCAAAAAGATTGATGGGGCTTGTCACGTTTCTAATATCGTTCTTCAAAATTTTTTCCAAATTAATTTCTAATTAAATCGAATTATTATTCAGATGCTCGTAAAAACAAATCCTTAAATCTAATACGGCTGATATTTTGTTAGATAAGTTAATATTTTTCAATGAGTCTTGGCGCCAAAAATCATGCAAAACAGAGCCGGGGCCCCGGATCGCATTTTTAGCCAAAATCCGTGATGGTTAGTATAGGATTTCAGCTAAAATTTTTGAAAAACTGGCCTGAAAAAATTTTCCTCAATTTTTGGCCACAATACGCATAAAAAATATATAATTCAACACCGAATGATTGGAAGGCTTTTTACACTTCTAATTTTATTTTTCAAATTTATTTTCCAAATCAATTTCAATTATATCGAAAATGATTGAGATGCTCGTAAAAACAAATCCTTAAATCCAATACGACTGAGAGTTGGTTAGATAAATTAAGATATTTCAAGGAGTCTTGGCGCCAAAAATCATGTAAAACAGAGCCGGGGCCCCGGAGCACCTTTTTAATCAAAATCCGTGATGATAAAGTACACGATTTCGGCTAAATTTCTTGAAAAACTGACCTGAAAAAATTTTCCTCAATTTTTGACAAGAATACTCATAAAAAATATATAATTAATTTCCAAAAAATATTGATGGGCCTTTCACACTTCTAATATCGTTTTTCTAAATTTTTCCAAATTAATTTCTAATTAAATCGAAAAATGATTCAGATGCTCGAAAAAACAAATCTTAAATCAAATACGGCTGAGATTTTGTTAGATAAATTAAGATATTTCGAGGAGTCTTGCCGCATAACTCATGCAAAACTGAGCCGGGACCCAGGAGCGCATTTTTAGCCAAAATCCGTGATGATTAGTACACGATTTCGGCTAAAATTTTTAATAACCGACCTGAAAAAAATTTCCTCAATTTTTGGCCATAATACTCATAAAAAATATATAATTCAATGCTGAAAGATTGGAAGGCTTTTCGCGCCTCTAGTATTATTTTTCAAAAAAATTTTCAAATTAATTTCTAATTATATTGAAACATGATTCAGATGCTCATAAAAACAAATTCTTAAATTCATTGCAGCTGAGATTTGGTTAGATAAATAAAGATATTTCAAGGAGTTTTGACACGAAAAATCATGCAAAACTAAGCCGAAGCCCCGAAGCGCTTTTTTTGCAAAAATCTGTGATGATTAGTACACGATTTCGGCTAAAATTTTTGAAAAACTGACTTGAAAAATATTTCCTTACTTTTTGGCCACAATACTCATAAAAAATATATAATTCAACGCCAAAAAGATTGAAGGGCTTTTCATGCTTCTAATATCGTTTTTCCTAATTTTTACCAAATTAATTTCTAATTAAATCGAAACCTGATTTAGATGCTTGTAAAAACAAATCTTTAAATTCAATGCGGCTTAGATTTGGTTAGATAAGTAAAGATATTTCAAGTAGTTTTGACGGTAAAAATCATGCAAAACTGAGCCGAGGCCACAAAGCGCATTTTTAGCCATAAACCATGATGGTTAATAAACGACTTCGGCTAAAATTTTTGAAAAACTTACCCGAAAAAATTTTCCTCAATTTTTGACCACAATACTCATTGAAAATATATAATTCAACACCGAAAAGATTGAAGGGGTTTTCGCACTTCTAATATCATCTTTCAAAAATTTTTCCAAATTAATTTCTAATTAAATCGAAACATGATTCAGATGCTCATGAAAACAAATCCTTAAATCCAATGTTTGCTGAGATTTTGTTAGATGAATATAAATATTTCAATGAGAGTTGGCGCCAAAAATCATGCAAAACTGAGTTGGGACCTGAAATGCCTTTTTTTTTTGTGTCAGAAATTGTGATGATTGTACGATTTCGGTCAAAATTTTGCGAAAAATTAACCCGAGAAGGTTTTACTCAGTTTTTAATCACAAGAGTATAATTCAAAGCGGAAAATAACATTGTCAGGATTTTGCTTCGAACAAGCAAGTTTAGAAATAATTATAGTGGTAATATTTAAGAGGAATAATTGTTATTGTAAAAATAAACACAACTTTTTCACCGAGAACTAGCCAAGTTAGTCTTTTTATTCTCTTCTTTTTTTCCTTTTATCCGCACACTTACTAAAGATGGTTTACATTACTTGGGCCAAAAAAAAGATGGTATACATTACAATGGGTGGGAGGGAAATGCATATTGTAACAGGGGTTCAAACTTTAACAGAAAATACTCCTTTTATTCTGCACAAATGGCAACGGGGTTGTCACTTTCCATTTTCAGAATCTGCCAGTTTCCACCCTTCTGGTCTTTAAGACTTTGCGACCTTTGAGACAGGAAGGTACTAAAAGTACCATCAATAAACTAAATCCGACGTGGATCGTTGATTTTTTTTGGTACAAAAAGTAATAAGCATTATATAGGCACAAAAAATAGAACAAACTATAAATAAGATTATTCTGCGAAATCACAAAAAAGACTTCTAAGATCCTTAAGTAAAACCAAAGCATCTCAATTTATAATTTTCCACATAACAGGCCAAACAAAAGAAGCTAAGTTTTCAATTCTCAGAATTGCTACTCAAAGTCCAAGGCAAGAAACTACATATCACGAAAGACAACTTTTGACAGACTTAAAATAACAAACTTCTTAAAACTAGAAGAATGATGAAACGTTCCATGTGCACAAACTGCAATATAACTGAGCTGTTGCATTGTTCACTTTCCACCCTTTTTAGCTGCAGACTTCGTGAACTTGGCACCAGTTGGATCCTTCTTCTCAACACTTCTTGATGACACCAATAGCAACTCTCTGGCACATGTCCATCACAGCAAAACACCCCAAAGTTGGGTATTCAGTGAATGTCTCCATAACCATGGTCTTCATGGGAACCATCTTCACCGTACCAGCATCACCCACTGAGCATACTTTTGTCACTATGAAGGCTGAAATGACAAAATAACTCATACTCACAAGATATGCAACTTGAACCACATAAAAGAGAATACTAATTCAAGAGCCTGGTTATAGAGTTTTTAGTTTTCAAAAGAGGAATATGCTAGGAGTGAAGCATATAACAGAATCAATATGCAACTTGAACCCTACTATTTTTTTTTTTTGGGCCAAACAACTATATAGGACTACTCAAAAAGCCAAAAGAACATGAACATATATCGGGTGCCCCACTAGATATCCGACTTCTCTATGACTGTAACTATGCGAAAACCTCTGTGTATGTGAACACCATTTTCATCATCATTCCTTAATAAAATTAGAACAATCATAAGAACTTTTAAATCAAGACATTGCATCAGCTCTCATGATCCAATTCCCAACAGATAAACTGCTTTGCCTATAAATTTGAATATTTGAAGTAAAAATGGTTCAGAAACATAACTTATGAATATGACAAGTTATACCTTCATAACTTAATAGCGAGTAGCGGTAGCAACCTCCAAGTAATTGAAAGGTTACCCCCACAATTCAACAGGATTTGACCATCAAGCTACATGAAAGGCAATTGTTGGAACCAACATTATTGCGAATACCAAAGAAGCATGTATTTCAAAACTCTCTTAATCTGCAAGAATAAATATAATTGAAGATAGCAAAAACCCAATAATAATACTAAGTAGGAATTCCATGAAAGAATGAGCTCTTCCATGGATATTTTGTTAGATGTAGTAGTAGTATCTACCTTATCCTTAAAATCATGATTCATTAGAGTTGGCAAAGCTAAATTGAATAAAAAAATTTAAAGAAAAGAAATCATTACAAGCATGCTTTTGAGTTTTCACTGTCGATTTCTTATCTATATAAAATGAAATATTCAGAGGTAAAAGTTCCTAAATTTGAGCTTAGGCTGACAGTGCATCTGTGCATGTGTTGTAGTGGTTGGCTTTGAAAAAAGTACCACAGAACTAATGAATATTCAAAATTTACACATATTAGAACAGAAAATATCACACATCAAAATTATAAAGCTGACATGCTATACCTGATGCTGACTTTTGTTATATCAATTTCCAGAGTCCTCCTCTATTGCATATAGAAGTTTCCTATAAGTATGACCATCGACAAGATCTTTAGCTTGCAACTCCTTTAACAATCCCATGGCATCCTCCACCCTTCCTCTTCTGCATATCTCATCCAACATTGTTCTGTATGTGACAAAATCAGCGAATTTCCGCTTTTCAACCATCTCTCTTAGATAATGCACTGCTTCCTCTACCTCTCCAGAAAGTGCCAAAGCATTCACAAGGCAGTTATATGATTTACTGCTAGGAATAAACCCATTTCTCTTCATTTGATTGCACAATTCCCTAGCATTATCGGTTCTACCTTGTGCACATAACCCATGAATCAGATAATCATACGAATAAGCATTGGGCAACCACTTATAGACCACGCCCATCTGGTGAAACACTCGCAGATGATCATTAACATGAAGTGAAAGCACATACCCCTTAATCATGGAATTTAATGAGAAAATATCAGGTTCAATCCCATCATCAATCATTTGCCTGAATAGACACCTAATGGTCTCCATGTACATATGGTTTATATAGGAATCTTTTCCCCTACTCAACATTGCAGTGAAAAGAATGTTATATGTTCTAATTGTCCGCCTGCAATCCAATTTTCTATGGTTCCTCATATGCTTAAATATATTTACAGCTCTTGTCAACTTCCTAGCTTCTGTAAAAAAGTATATGATTGTATTATAAAGAGGCTCAGTACCAAAGGAACGAAGTGCAAGCACTTGGTTAACATAACATCCATTTCTTCATACATTTTCGCAACACCAAGCTTCTTGATGGTAATATGATAAGTAGAAACATCATGCCTAAACCTAGGTTGCTGCGCCGCCCAATTAAATAACTCCAAACAAACTAAAGGATCTTCTTCTGCAGTTATCACATTACAAAGCTCTTCAGCAGTGAACCTTGGTGGGAGTTGCGAAACCGCCTTCTGAAATTTGTCTTGATCAAGGACAGGTTTACTACTAGCTTTTAATCTCTTATTCCTTCTTCTTCTAAATGATCTAGATGGGGCTCTAGTTGAGTAAAATGAAGAGAATGAAATACAATATAACTGGTTTAAATTTGCAGTGGGAGATATACTGGAAAATGGGTCAACTTGGTTAATGCCTAAAAGGCATTGTTTCGACTTTAAGTTACAGATAAAGGGATTCATATAAGAATGAAAAAGAGAGTAACAAGAGAAACTGTGAAATGGGTTCAGAGAGACAATTAATTTTGCCCTATGATAAACATTCCTCAAGCAATCTCTATGAAGAGCAATCATAATACTGATATTATTACTTGTTTCTTTTAGTAAGAGTACTCAACATCAATCAAAGAAGACAAAATTTTAAACAAAATTTCATGAAATCGCCTTAAATATCCCCAAATTAAAAAGATACCAAATTAAAAGGAAAGGGCAAATACCTGATGGAAGGAAAACAAATCCCAAAGTAGAGAATCTAGATCGAGAGAGAAGGGAATCGTAATCAGGGAGGAGCAGGAAGCGAAACGTTGAAACACTAACGAGGGAGGGAAGAGTTGAAAGCTGCAGACTTTGAAAAAGGATGAAGAAACGAACTAACAAAGAGAGATAAAAGGGGAGAAAAATATGTATTAGCGCGTTAGTTAGGATTCGAAAGGTAGAGCACTATTCATCAGTGTCTTTTGTGTTAGCGATCCAATTTGAGATTATCTGCGGATGTTGTTGGCCTGGCCCAATTAAAAATAAAAGAGAATCGAGATTTTAGCCCACATTGTTTTTATATATAGTTTTTGAATCCAGATTTTTTTTTTTTTGGGTGAAAATTGAATCCAGATTTAACTTACTGATAACATATATATACATTATTATAAAAATTAGAATTAGAATGTATTTAAATATCTAAACCAATTATTAATACCGTATGTTTTGGAAAAATATAAGTAAATTTTCTTCAAGCTAGATGTCTTACAGCAGAATTGTGGAGTTTAAGGGAAGGATTGATTCAAGCTAAATCTTTAGGTTTGGCAAATGTTATTTTGATCTACTCATCAAAATTCTACTCTAGTATTGGAAGCTTTGGCTTTGGTTCGAGAAAGTCGGGTTACACATTCTTTGTGAGGGAAACCGTTTGTGCAGATCTTTTAGCGAACTTTTGGAACAAGACACTGATAGTGTTGATGTTCGAGGAGCTTAGTTGACACTAATCGGCATCTTATGTACCCAAAAAAGAAAAAGTAAATTTTCTTCAAAAATTGACCACTTGTATGTAAGATCAATATTAATTTATTAAGCTAATCAAATAGTGAAATTATTACTCGTTAAATTTCAATAGTGATCAAATTAAAACTTTTTTTCAACTTTGTATTAATAATTACAATAAATAATCAGGATTCCTGTTGGGGGCAATTTCCCTCATTTTGCCCCCCCTATGTAAAATCTGGCCCTCGTTACAGCTCTATGTGACAGCCATTTTTGTCGCATGCAAACAATCTTCGATCGGAGAGCTCCCGTTCACCGATTGATCCGAAGATTTTGTATTATTTTCATGCCTGTCTTTATCTTTATCAAATGTAAACTCGAGTTGTCTCTCCACAGACTTGAAAACAGCAGTTCTTTTGGATCTTATCCTGTATGGAGGAGATGCATTAAATGCTGTACAACTAGGGCCAATGCTGCTGCTATTGCCTTCACAAGCAGGACTTTCAAATGAACTTCCATCATGAACCTGAGCCGGTTCTGAACTATTTTCACTTCTTTCCTTTTCACCGGATAACTGAATTCTTTCCTCGACTGCTTCCTCGTTCGTTGCAACTGTTTTACTAGGTGGAAGTGTAAGCGACTGAGGTCTCGTCTTTCTCTTTCGAAATATTGAAGGTGTATTTGGGAAGGTCTTAGCAGCAATTCTAAGAATAGACTCGGGACTTTGTGCACTTAAACCACTGCCCTTCACACAAGGTGGAGTGAAGAAACTGATAGGTGATCTGATAGGAGTAGAGGTCCATTCATGCCGCTGCATGCCTTTCTTGTTTGAATGATCTGTATCTAATGAAGTAACTTCTTGTAACCTTGGTGGCTCGTAACATAACGAACCATAATTTGGAGTATCTTTCCGTGATTGTGTATCAACTCTGTCTTCAACATTTGCAGAGCTGATTCTGCAACTCTCAAATTTCGCCCCTAATTCTGAGTTGCAGCAGCAAGGGTTTACATCGAATGAATCAGCAGACTCGTTTCGAACAACACTTGATGAAGCAGCCATATCTTGAACTGGAGCAGAGGATTCTAACTGATCTTTTCCATCATCGTCAGGCTTACATATATCTGTAGTTCCTGATGATGTAGCAGTGGAATCTGACCCTTTTCTTGAATATACAAGCAAATTTTTTGTTGTACCAGGTGTATTCATATCCTTGGTCCCATTTTGAAGACCATTTTTCCCAACTGGAGGAAGCTTCCCTGTAGCCAAATAAAAATCTAACTTCTTCTTCAAGGAACTATTCCAGTGATTCTTTATTGCATTATCAGTCCTGCACAAACAAAGTTCACTATTAGCTACAAGCTAGGATGCTATTGCAAATTCAAATTGCACTTCAAAATTTTTTATCCACACGACTTTCCTCAACTGTATGCTATTGCAAATTCAAGCTAGGATGCTATGCTGGACTAGGCTTTGGATTCCAAACAATTATGATATGTTATAAACTAGAAAAGGATAATACCTTCCAGGTAAAACTTTAGCTATTTCAGCCCACTTGTTCCCATATACCCGATGAGCATTCATAAGGGCTAATTCCTCCTCTAATGTCCAAGCATCCTTCTTTATATCAGGATTCAAATGATTGTGCCATCTGCAGAACATTGATCAAGTAGAGATTAATGAAACCATTCATTTGCTTTACATAGACTAGATGGAAAAGGAGATACAGGGCACCAAAGTGAATTGCAAAAGAAAACCAACAATCTAAATAAGCTCATTATGCATGACTTCCTCAATAGAGTTAAGTAAGCAATTTACCTTATATACACAGGTAAAAAAGGCAGACAGTCATTCAAGGTGTAAGAAAATCATACCAGCATTACATCCCACTTTAGGGACTTTAGGAAATGAATTAATGTAAAACAAATTAAAATTTCAATAAATTACCTCTCCCGGCATTGTTTCCCTATCCGTCCAGGCAAAGCTTTTGCAATAACAGACCATTTTGTGGGTCCATATCTTGCTACAAGTTCAATAATTTTATCATCCTCCTGGAAGGGGAAAAAAACAATAAAAAGTTAAATCCTTGTTATAAAAGAGAAAACACAGCCAGCATTAAAGAGAGGAAGAGGCTAAAATGCCTACCTCTTGAGTCCAAGGTCCTTTAACAAGATCTGGATTTAGGACTTTCTGCCACCTATGTAGACATTGCACTTCTGATCTATCAGGAAAAAATTCGGCTGCACAAGTATATGCAAATGTTAAGACCAGTCACAGAATTTCAAATAGAAGCGGCTATTATAATCATAACAAGTTATAAGGTTGAGGTAACGCTTTGACCCAATACTCATAACCCTAACGATACTTTTTATTTGATAACATAGAAAGATAGGATAACTTCTAGCAAAAAATCAAACATTAAGATTTGTTGCACTATGAAAAAACAGCTAGTCGATAAACATAGCATATAACAAGCAAGAAGACTCATGAGGAATGAAGGATACCTATTTTTTTCCAACTCTTTCCCTTAAAAGCTGCAACAGCATTTCTTAATGTCTCATCCTGCAACAGGCAAAACCAGAAAATAATGTTAAAAAATCAGGCAGCAGCTGTAAAGGATAACAAAAGTAAAAACTGAATGAAAATTTGATTGTTCAAGAATCCAAGCTAGAATATATAAGAACTTGCCTGGACTGACCTTACAATGATTTTTTCTGACTAAAATTAGGATATAAGTAACCAGAGGCATTTATCACTCTAGATAGATCATACAAAAGGGGGAAATGCTTTACCTCCTCAGGAGTCCAACCGCCTTTTGCTCGCCTAATAGGGCCAGTGGTCCTCCTGACAATTCAGTATAAAACAATTAGTCTCAGCTTGCATAAACATTCTTCGAAGTCATAAAAGTCAATACAAATTGGTTAACCAACTAAAACGAAAATGCAATCCCAATTTCAATGAAAATAACTGCCAGATAATGAAGCAATTTGAGCTATATGCAAAAGGAAAGAAGCTAAATAAGATATTAAGGGACGGTACCGATTAGTTGGTGATGATGGAGCTGGACTTGATATCCCTGGGGACTTCACCACTGCACTTCCACCGCCTTCAGATACAGAAGAACTTGATGCAGTGGTTAATTGTTTATTCTCAAGACAACGTTCCTCTGTCTGTGACTCACTCATCTCTTCTCTGCAATAACCTACAAGACACCAAAATCCTAATCAACAAAAAGGCCAAGAGCAAAGAAAACAAACAAAAAACCAGAAAGGAAAAACCTTTCATAACTTCATCATGATCACTCCAAACCCTTAAATTTCCCAGCTTTTGACCAAAATCACCAATCCCAACACCGCCAAACACATAAAAAGACAAAACCCAGATCTAAAATTCACTAATCAGATCAAACAAATCAATACAAATCAAAATCCAATATCACTTAAATATGATTCTAGGGCTTAAAACCCCCCAAAAAGTAAAAACCCAATAAAATTTTCACGAATCCAAGGTACTTGAGGTTCAATAAACATGATCAAAATAGTAAAAACATAAATAAAACCAAAATCGAAAACAACCCTATAAATAAAAAAAAATAAAGAAAACAGAAGAATTATGATTCAAGAAGCTAAACCCACCTCAGTGGCGGGAATCAAAGTCCAGCTCCTGCAAGAAAAATCCTTTTCGAGCCAAACCAAAAAAGAAAATAGAACGTTTCTTCGTTAAAAAGAACTTAAACGTTGCTTCCTTTGTTTCGAAAAATCCTCGCCCGTTGAAACAAAGAGAGAGAAACAGAGAAAACACAAAAAGGAAAAATAAATATTAAAAAATAATTAAAAAGTGAAGGTTTTTATATAACGAATATATCACCACCGACGTCTCCGTTAGCTACCGTTATGGATAATTCCCGTGTTTTTTCAGTTTTACAAACCCTATTGGTTAACGGCGGTTAACGTTCTAAGTTAACGTTAGGGGTGGGGTGGTGGCAAAGGTTTGAACCTCAAACGGCACTCTAGCTTGGAAATGCCCCACACCGTGGTTAAATATCGAACACTTTCCCCCAAGCGGTCTATTTCAACGTAAGATTTCGCGGGTGTTTTTGGACCGTTAGATTGGGAGAAGTTGGTCGAGGTTTAAAGGGGGGAACAAGAATAGAAAGATACGTTTTAACTGATTTTGATAGGAGTTTTTAGGAGGGTATTAATGTTGACTCCAACGTCTTTAATCTTTGATTATTATGGGAGATCAATGGTTGGAAATTAATTACAATTTCTTATTTAATTTGGACCGTTGGATTGATTAAATTAGTTCTTAATTTAATTAATTAAATTAAATTTCGATTACCTAAAAATAAATTAAATTTCAATAAGTTTAAGATAACTCATAGTAAATATTATCGACTTATTGTAGACTCCTACTCTAGAAAAAACAATATATTGAGTCAAAAATCTTATTTAAAGCACATCAAACTCCTCATACTAAACTCAACATATATGTTGATATTCTATTCCTAATATCCTATTAGTATTTTAGTCATAATATTAAAGGAAAATGGGATATAAAGATAAGCAATAATAAGTTTCTTGGTTGAGGTTTTTAAAAAATTATATCATAAGGACCAAAGTGTAAAGGGTTTAATCAAGCTTCATCTTATATATCCATATATTGTAGTGACTCAAATTTAAAACCTTAACCCAAATCTTTATTTGAGTTAAGTTCGAGTTTCTTATAATCATTTGACTTGATTTATTTTGTGTAATGGAAGAAGAGGTTTTGGAGCTTTGGGCAATTAAGGGATGTCCAAATAATAATTAATAAAATAAATTCCTTCTTTATATCATGCCAACTTTTGCTACCCCAAAATGTTGTTTTAGGTTGAGAACATAACCTTGTTGAAGGAAAAGTGATGGATTTAATGTTAGTAATTGCAAAAGAACAAAAAGAAAATTGTGCTCTTTTAAACCCTATTTCTTGTCTTGGCCATATTGCTGCCAATGCCATTTTTTTTAAGACTTTCCCCCTTGTGTTCTATTGTCAACATAACTCCCTTAATTACTAGCCTTCAAAAATAATCAAAACATCTCATTATCAATGTCACCTCTCTTATTATCCCCATTTTTGTTCAAAGTTGAAGACCCCCCCCCCCCCGAAAAAAAAAAAAAAAGAATCAATGTTTTGCCTCAAATTAATGACGCCATTTTCATTTCCATTTGCTTGGTAATTTTTTTTAGTGAGTACTGAGTACAATCATTACAATTCGAATAAATTTTTATATAACCAAACATCTAAATGAGAATTCAACTCAAACTAAAAAACTACCATAAATAAATCATTTACCTACCAAATACACAAATAAACAAATTACAAACTAAACTCACATTCCGTGAGACTTGACCTATCAGTTGAGTTAATAACTCGGGGTCATTTACTTGCTAATTTTGTTATCCCTTGTAAACTATTTATCATGAAGATACTTTCATAAACAAAACAAAACCAAAAAAAGAACGAAAATTATGTAACTTATAGTTTTGGCTAAAATTTTGTTTATAGTATTCTTCACATTTTGTGGAAGTAGAACTAAAATGAGAAGATAATTGACCCTTTTATCACTTTTAAAAGATATTTTGCCCCATGATATGTAAATCGCAACTTGTAATTATTTAAACTATTTAATCTAATAAAGTGACATTAAAAAATGTTTAAATATGTTTTGGCATAATAAAACAGCAGGAAAAAACATGTAAAATGGAATCGAATGCTGCTTGATTGTTGATTGCCCATTTTTCAAATATTAGTTTACTTTTAACAGGTAACAGCTAACAAGAAAAAAACGGAAAAATGGCGCCTTTTAAGTTTTAATTACCGAAGATTTTTCCTATAGATCCTTCAACTTATAGTTAATTCGACGAAATCCCGTTTCTTATATTTGCACTCAAGCCCTCTTATTTTCCTCTATCTTTATTTTCAACCGCCAAAATTTTTATATTTTATCATGGTGGGCCCCACGATTTCAAACGGACGAAATATGGAAACAATAAAAGGCTGACTTAACCTTCCTCGTTTTGCATTTCCCAACGGTCAAATCTTTTTAAATCCAAATATCCTCAAATTCAAACAACGCTTAATTTTGTCTGTCAACTGCTTCAATCTGTTGTGTGTCTACGCTCGGTTTCTCTAACATTTCTCTGCTAAAAATTCACAAAAGCTTCTTTTCAATGGAAACCCAAAGCCTTAAATTATCTACTCCTTCAAAACAAGCCATCGTTTCTAAGGTAAGGGTAGTGGTTCGAGTCCGTCCTTTTCTTCCTCAAGAGATTGCTTCAAGAAATGGCAACTCGAAGTCCTGCATCTCTCTTCTTGATCATCAAATTCAAGATCATGACTCTTCTGATGAAGTTTCTGTTCATCTTAAAGATCCTTACACCAGGTAAGAAACTGATCTGTCTTTTTTAAATGAGGGGAATGGAAATTTTACTTGATTTCTTGATTATGGGTTGTTTTTGTTTTTGGGTTGTAGCCGAAATGAATGTTATAGATTGGACTCTTTCTTTGACCAAGAAGATGATAATGTGAGAAGGATATTCTACAGAGAAGTCAATTCTTTAATTCCAGGAATCTTCCATGGCTTCAATGCCACTGTTTTTGCTTATGGGGCTACTGGAAGTGGAAAAACTTATACTATGCAGGTATTTTTACAGTTAAATTTCATTCCAAGGCATTTTTTAGGTCCAATTTTTCAGTTTAGCTTGTCTTGTTCCTTCTAATTACTGTCTTTAGAATGTTATTTATGTTATGGACATGACATGTTTGATTGATGTTCCAGGGGACAGAAAAGCTGCCTGGTCTAATGCCCTTGGCCATGTCTACAATTTTGTCTTTATGCCAAACCACAAGTTGCATAGCAGAGATTTCATACTATGAGGTTTACATGGACAGGTGTTATGATCTTTTAGAAGTTAAAACAAAGGAAATTTCGATTTTGGATGACAAAGATGGGCAGGTTCATCTAAAGGGCTTATCTAGGGTGCCTATTAATTCCATGGCTGAATTTCATGAAGTTTTCGCTTGTGGGATTCAGAGAAGGAAAGTTGCACATACTGGTCTCAATGATGTTTCTAGTAGAAGCCATGGAGTTCTTGTGATTTCTGTTTCCAGTCCTTCTGATGCTTGTTCCGGGCCGGTTTTGATGGGGAAACTGAACCTCATAGACTTGGCAGGTTGCTAATTCCTGCATATTTTAGCCTTGTTTGATTTATTTGAGGAAATTTTTAGTAGGCCAAATTACTAATTTGTGTTATGGTTTTAATTTTTATCAGGTAATGAGGATAATAGGAGAACTTGCAATGAAGGCCTTCGTTTACAAGAGAGTGCTAAGATCAACCAGTCCTTATTTGCATTGTCAAATGTAATTTATGCATTGAACAACAACAAGCCACGAGTACCTTATCGAGAAAGCAAATTGACTCGAATATTGCAGGACTCACTTGGAGGAACTAGCCGTGCCTTGATGGTTGCTTGCCTTGTAAGTAGTTGTCAAATACCCCAAACCCCATTGACTCTTGAAATTCAAAGAATGTCTCAAAATTTTGATGAATGTTGTTCTTTGTTTCATGTGCAGAACCCTGGGGAGTATCAAGAGTCTGTTCATACTGTTAGCTTGGCTGCTAGGTCTCGTCATATTTCTAATGTAGTTTCTTCTGCTAAAAAGTTAGAAACTCCGAAGGAAAAAGTTGATATGGAAGCAAAACTGCAAGCCTGGCTTGAATCAAAAGGCAAGACAAAGAGTGCCCAAAGAATGGGACCAGTTTCTTCTCGATTCCTGTGCAAAACTCCCGGTTCTGTAAGCACTGTGAAGAAGCTCGATTACAAGAGCTCCATCAAAGCCAAGGTTACTACCAAAGAAGTTGCTTCTAATGCTAAAGACAGGTAAAGAATAGCTAGCAATATGAACTTCCTCCAAACCTGGCTGAGATCCTAGACTTACTTTTTAATTTGTTGAAAACTTATATGCAGGGGTTTATCTGTGACTTCGAGGAATTTATTCAACAATGAGGGTGTTGTTGATCCAAATTTTGAGGTAAGTTTCTATCAGCTAAGAACATGAATTTCTTCTAGTAGCTTTTACTTTGGTTTGCTTAGATGTACTAAAATTTTTGTTCTTGAATTCTACAATTATACATTACTCAAATATCAAAGTTCCATTACAGAATTCCCACCTTTCTGCTAAGGGCAATAAAGATGAAATGAAATCTGATCATGATGAAATCATGTTAGAATCAACTACAAACTTAGCTGGTAAGTTATCCAAGGTCTGTCTGGTGAATCAAGATTAAGTGAATATCAAAAAGTTTCTTATACTTTCTAAACTGTATGCAATATGTAGAAGAACCATCCAGCAAGGAAGAAAACACAACCATAGGATCGCCTCTGGTTAACGAGAGGAAAACTGCAATGCAAAGTCCTCTAAGAAAGGCACTGACTCCCATCAATTCCAATATCAAGGAACAAGCGTCTGATGATCCATCAAACACTCCCAAATTAAAAAATGTTGGCACCCCACTTGATAAATTTAATACATGGAGTTCTAACCTGAAGGTATTTACATATGTCTTGTACTAAAATTTCAGTTGAAACTAACTAAGCCATTGTTCTAACTTGACAAATTTTTATGTAGAACTCTCTTGTCCAAGAATACATCGAGTTCTTAAACACCGCTAGCAGGTCAGTCTTATAATGTCAGAATCTTCCTCATTTCCTTATATTTATATCATGTGAAACTGATTTGTTGAATTGGCTTCTTATATTTGCAGAGAAGAGTTACTGAGCCTAAAGGTACATTGATATCAGCAAAGTAAAGCTATGAAGTTTCTTCTGATAAAATCTTCTTACCCTTCTTTCTTACTTATTTTCTAATTTGTATATTTTTTTAGGGGATTGGATCAAAGATGACAGAATACATACTTGAACTACGAGAAACAAGCCCTTTGAAAACGGTAAGCAAAGAAAGAGAGGTTCACTATGAGATTACTTGAATGATGAATAAAGGCTGAAAATTGTGCTTTGGTTTTTTTGCAGCTAAATGACTTGGAAAAGATTGGTCTTTCATCAAAACAGGTAACATATAATTCTCATTTTCCAAAATAATCATGAAAAATTATGACCAAAAGGAAACTAATTTGTTGCTTATCTTCTCAGGTTTACAACTTGTTCAACAGAGCTGCTAAAGGAATATTTGACAAACCAGAAATTGCAACACTGATGTAAACTTCATGACAAAAGCTTTCATTTTAAGCTAGTGTCTTCATCTACTGTAACTTTAATGTTGTGACATGATTAAAGGCCAATATGTAATATTTATTCTTGTAAGCCATTAAGTCTTGGCCTGTCACTTCAGAATTGTAATATGCTTCATACTTTAGTAATTATTTATGCAGTACACTGTACATCTATTATTGTACTGCAAGTAAAAGTTGAGAAGGAGCAGTACAATGTCTCAATTTGGCACCAAATTTACCTGTTTCTACTCAATTATGTTTTGCCTTTAGAGCCAAAGCCTTACTATCAAAGGTTAGCATCAATTCAATGAAATTATGGGATTATTACATTTGATGCTTTGACAAGACAAACAAGCATCCCTTCCCAGCTCCCATTTTACACCAATTTCCAACAAATTTCTTAGTATTTTAGAGGAAGCAGGATTCAAACTTTATTGTAAGTGGAAAAATATGTTTGTTAAGAATAAGATACCCATTTAAGTCAAAAGGATGATGTATTAACAAGAATCAGATAAAAGATACAATCATATCCAACTTTGAATACTTACAATTCAAGTTATACTAGTATTATATATTACAATTTCTCTATATCATTTCCCAATTTTCATGTGCCTTAGCATTTACCCAATTTCCAAAACGTTAGGTCCATTTCAACCCCATCCCAAGCTTAAATTATTGGTTACCCTCTGTCGTTTTCAATGCAATTGAAAATTGCAGGAACTTGCTTGACAGTTCATAGTAAATGAAGCCTCCATAACAAGTAGTTTGGTTTATTTTGGACCATTATTTTCATTGTTTTTAGTTTTTACCCATTACTTGGCAAAAAAAAGTCTTCCTCTTGATTTTGGTTTCCCTCATAAATCACACAACTCAATGTTCCATTATTATCATCAATCAATCAAATCATATTCACAAGAAAGTCACATAAAACCAAAACCCTGTGGGGGACCTTAACTTAACCCTTCTGCATCCAAAATCTGATATTCTTCATGATTCCCCAGAAAAATTCACATTTAAAAAAAAAAATCAAAGAAAGAGCAGCAAAAGATCAAAGAGAAAGGAGTTTTCCGTTCATTTCATTAGAAAAACCGACTCACTTTCTTACAATAAGAAGCATAGATAGAGTCATCATCCTGAGACAGCAGAGATGCTTACATTAGACATAAGAAAACTAAATTACTATTACTATACTTATACACACCAAGCAAGCAACCATGGCTGCTGCACCAGACAAATCCTGGTGAGGATTTTGCCGACAGATAAAACCCATGGCTACTTTATTCTAAACAAACACAGGAACAAGATAATCTTGTCCGAAAGACATACTAGATATTATTTGTTAAGGGAAATTAAGGACTCTCTGCTGTTTTCAGGGGATCTTCAGATTTTTTCTCTCTCATTTACAAGTGCAAGGGTTGCATTTGCAGTCAGCTCCGCACTTGCAGCCATTCTCGGCCCCAACTTCCATCTCAGCTCCCTCGAAGTGCCTGCATGCGTATACAAAAACAGGGGATTCATCAGAAAAACTCGAAAAAATAAGCAAGACCTTAAACAAGAAAATCCAAAAACAGGGGATTCATCAGAAAAACTCGAAATAAGCAAAAACTTGAACATTTCTAATATACTTACACTTTCTGGGGTGCAACTCCCATAACAAGAGTCTCGGTTGTGGTTGACTCGGCGAAGCTCATGTCAGGGTACATCTT
This sequence comes from Corchorus capsularis, assembly GCA_001974805.1. Lineage (NCBI taxonomy): Eukaryota > Viridiplantae > Streptophyta > Magnoliopsida > Malvales > Malvaceae > Corchorus > Corchorus capsularis. The sequence goes on from AWWV01012539.1 coordinate 19,897, forward strand.
GCATCTGCAAGATCGTTAACAAAAAGAGTTAAATTTGAAAACTTTATTCAAAATTCACTACATATGAACAATATAAACAACGAAACAGCTTGATCGATGACGAAAAGAGACGATTTTGAAGAGACCCGTTGATGGAAAAGGAATTTAAACTCATCTTGAAACCAGAAAAAGAGAAAAACAGAACAGAACAAAGAACTCTTCCATGGCAGGACTATGAAAAGAGACAGAAGAAATGAAAGCAGGGGAAAACAGCTTGATCGATGATGAAAATAAACGATTTTGAAGAGACCCTTTGATGGAAAAGAGATTTAAACTCATCATGAAGCCAGAAAAGGGGAAAAATTAACAGGAAAGAGAACTTTTCCATAGCAAGACTCTGAAAAGAAAATGGTGTTTTCAGAAGAAATGAAAACAGGGGAATTGTTTCTTACCCTCCACAGCCATTGCCGCACTTGCAGCCAGAGCCGCAGCCACAGTTTCCTCCGCAGCAAGACATTTTCAGTTTTCTAATTGAGAGAATTGAAGAGATTTTTTTGCTGGGAAATCAAAGAGCTAACACTGGAAACTTGAACGAGTTTGCAGGGAAGGAAGGGCTTTGAATTTATAGACCGGGAGAGGCGAGGAAAGTTGAATATCAACCGTCCACGTGTCGTGATTTGACGTCATGCTTATCCCGCGGGTATCGTTTTGAGTAACGCTTATACCTGCTCTCTTCCACGTATCGGTCGATATTATCTCTCCTTTTTTTGTCGTCTTCTAGGGTGGGCTGTTCTAGTGTTTTCTAGGGTGTTCCTCTTCCTCATCTCCACTTACCGTCCGATCTAAGTCGGTTTGATCAACAGTCAAATCAACGGTGATGATCTAGGTGGTGGGGCTCACCTTGAGAGGTGTAGCTGTTGATTTTTCAATTTCCTATTAAAGGTCCACATTTATTAATTCAATTCAACTAATTTAACATAGTTTCTTGTTTAGGTCACACAAGCTAGAGTATCATTTTCATGGTCTTATTTTTAAATTAAATGGGACTAAGGGAAACAAGGAATTCAACTTGGTAGTCATCACAAATACATTAATACATGTGATTTGATTATTAGATAATGTTGATGATAATTACAGTTGTTAAGATTTCACTTCTTAAACATTAGTAGAAAACTAGAATAATCTAGATATTTACCAGGCAACTATTTAATTTAATACAATAATATATATATATAGATATGTGAAGAGATTCAATAACTCCTAACCAACATTCAAGTTGTATTGTAAAAGATGTATAATTAATGTTGATAGATGTTCTTTTTTTTTTATCTTATGTGACTTGATTTCGGATTAAATGTTCTTAAGGAAATGAATTGTGTCTTCAATTTTCGTTAAATACCTAAGATTATCATAATTTGACTTCTGATTATTAGCAAAATTAAGAGTTCAATATTTGAAAAAAAAGAAAATCAATTATTTATACGTATCTTGATTTTAATTCCGTTAACTCGTTAAGTAGAACTCAAAAATCAAATATTCTCTCAACAGTGACGCAATTGTGAACAATTATAAGGTAGTGTAAAGGGTAACTTTTATCAAATCAAATAAAACTATAATATTAATATCCTTAGTCAATATATTAGTATTAATATATTATAATTAATCATCATCATCTAAAAGAGCATTACATGTGAGAAACATCAAACACGTAGCATTTATAAGAGGATGGAGTTACTTTAAAGTTTAAATGATAAAGATATGATCGATTTCATTTTCTTAATAGAATTAGAGGTAAGTGCATGGATCCATGGGTAATTGGATTAAGTTTTTATTTGGAAAAGTAAAGTTTTTATTGAAAATGTAAAAATCAGAAATGGAAACCAGTTGGTACTTGTATCTGTCATTCATGTAATTGTTTCCGAGAACAGATTAATATCTGCTTTGGCCTTTTGCCTCTGACTTTCCATCATGGTTCGGTAAGTTAAAAGGTTTTCTTATCCTAATCTCAATTTAACACTCACGCTCCCAAGGCGCGCGTGTGTGTTTAACCTAGTAACATTATGCTTTTTTATTTTCCCTTCTATTTACTTGTTAGTACAATTTACAATCATCATGAATATAAAATTATTAATAAGTTAATAAGGAGCCTCAACATTTAATTCTAGCTATTAAAGTATATTAATAATAGGCAAGGGGTGGTTTTATGTTATTTACTAGCTATTCATGCCAAAATCATCAACAAGGCTTTTGGTCGATTGGAGTTTTAACTAACTAGCTCTAAGTTTTCGAAGAAGATCACCTGAAAGAGATAAGAAACAACTGAAGCAACAAGGTAGGTCCCCGCATTAGTGTTCTGATGTTTAAGTCCGGAGTTGGATGTATCAGAGAGTTTTGCTAGAGGACATGAGTGAGGATATATAGTTATCCATACAACCTAGGACTCGAATCACACATTTTGAGATCACGTGCAGTGTGCCACATCTTAACCTAACAACTAATTCAGATATGTGACCCTTTGTAGTAGGTGGTGATCGATCAACAAGATTACTCTTTGGAAGACTCGACTTGACTTCATGTGCTCTCGTGTAGCGATTATGTGATGCTCAACACTATTAATCAATCATGTTTTATGAAAGGCTAATATTTGTTCTAAACTTGTAAACAGTAAAAGTGTAATTTCCAATTAATTTTTTTTTTTACTTAACAAAAGGAAATTCGGAAGAATCTTTAGAGTGTTTGACACGCTCTTGAATGCGAGTGTAAGAAGAACAAACTGGTTGACAACATGTGGAGTGGGAGTCAGGACTCCTGAGTGGGAGGGTGAAAAAAACTGAAAATGAAACAAAACAGAAAAGTGTCACTATGAAAATGTCAAAATGCTTTGAAAATCTTTCTTTAGCCCCAAAACACAAGTAGTTCAAGAGATTATATGGTACGCTTTGAGGACGATACCATTTTAACCTTGAGCTGATCGGACGGTGATAAGAGTACTAGGACTTTAATATGGGCCTTTCTAAGGTCAATGTGGCCTAATGGGTAGGGCCCAACGACAATAAAATTCATGGGTCCACCAATGAGAAAGAAAAGAGAAATGAACTTCTCTTCTCATTTCTAAATTGTGATTCTCTCCTGATTTACGTGTCCATCGTATAAAGTATAAAATACAAATAATTTCCCTTTCTTTTGCCTTTTTAAAGAATGGACGAGCTCTCACAATTTCAGATACTTAAAATTTGTTCAACCAAAAAAATATACATTTTCAAATATTCGCCCATTAAAATGACAGAAAAAAAAAGTTGTCCATTTTCTTTATTGGTATCGGATAAGTGATAAAAGTTCTTCATGTTTGTTCAAGTAAGAATTGGCCAATTATGAAAGAAAATCATTTTGATTCTCACATGCTCCTTTTGGCCAAAAAGGATGGTTGAGGCTCCTCTTTCCCCCTCTATCTTTCTTTTTGATTCTCTCTTCTTGAATTTGGATGATATATATCAATTAGTCAATGTCTATAAACCGGATCATCATCTGATCTATAGAATTTGAACAAGCTCTAAATCAGATCATCATCTAATTTATAGAATTTGAAAGAGCTCGATATTTGTAAGTAAGATTTCAGATTTAAGTGTTATGAATTAAGAAAATAGACATCGAACGAACTAAATCTCATTTAAGATCTGATATGACTGAACACGATTAGTCGATACATTTCAAACTTTTTGAGGAATACATTTCAAACTTGAAAGTCTATGAATAAACAAGCCATAGCCCATAGGGTCTCATCAAACATGAGAGAAAGCTACACAATAGGTAGAGGCACAATGAAACAGTTGGCATAGGTGTTTTATGGTGGGTCCAAAACGAACTCAGGCCGATTGCTGTGGATGTGAGAATAATCTTTTCATATGGGGGCAAAAGCATTTCTTTCACTTTTTCATGATCACGGCAATGCAATATATGGAAGATGCAGTATCACTTTAACATGCGTCTTCTTCTTCTCCCCATAGCCCCACCCCCATTTTTTCGACATGAATATAATCTATTCTTCTTGTTTTTGCTTCTATTCTATTGGTTTTGAGTTTTGCAATGCCAAATAGGCAAAAAGAAAGAAATTACAAAGCATTAACATAACAATCTCATTAGTCATTACGACAGAATCAAATCATGAAATGAAGCCCCCCCATGCCCCATATCTGTTTACCACTATCGAAGAATGCAAAAAGGGTAAATATCTAAATTGGAACTAAAAATTTGGAGAAGTGTTCAATTTGACCTTAATTTTTTAAATTGAATCTTACTTATTATACTTAAAAGTTTGGATTGTCAACCAAATTATACATATTTTCTGATGGAACCTTACGTGTCACAATGAAAATAAGCGGAATAGATTAAGTAGCCATCAAATTAATACTGTTTGTAAGTTTACATTACATTATAGAAAGATGGATGCTGCAAGCAAATTAAAACTTTAATGAGTTAAGATGTGTTGGTCAATGGGTGATGCATGCATGTAAATGGTGTTAAATCAAATCATTTTTGATGTATCATAGAAGCAGAGCATGCTTCAATCTGTCGAATTTTGATTGGATAGTGTTTTGTCTGTTTGCCTGGACCATGCATGGCAACAATTTCTTTCCCAAAATCCTGACCACTTGAGTTGCTTTGTTGCTTAAAGGGACTTTGGGAGGGGCAAGGGAAAAAACAAAAAAAATAAAAAGGAAAAAGAAATGCGCCCACCGTGGGGCTCGAACCCACGACCACAAGGTTAAGAGCCTTGCGCTCTACCGACTGAGCTAGACGGGCTTTGTTGTTAGTTTTCAAGAAAACCTATACAACTAAATAAACATAAACTGCGCACCTTATACACAGGCAATTTCCACGCTAAAGATTGCCTGATCTTTTTGGAAGTTTGGGAAAAACAATTTTTTTGGCCAAAATTAAAAACAGATAGTGATTACTGATTACATAATCAATCAAGTAATTACAAAAATTTTCTATTACTAATAGGCTAATGAGGTACTCCTAATTATAAGAATGAAGCTGATGAATTCTACACAAGTTCCTCCAAAAGATCATTAAAAATGAGCTCTTCAATCTCAAGACCAATGCATTCAATCTCGAACTGTAGGTTCATCCACCCATCACTTCTTGATAGATCCTTACCGGCAACATAGTCCAATGGTTTATGGTATCCGGTCTCAAAGCTTAAGTACCAGCTTATGTTTGCCCAGACGTCATTTAGAACATAGTGTCCTACTGGCATTGTACGGATGTGGCATAATGAAGATAATTGTCTGGGATAATAACTATATGATTTTTCATAAAGTTCTAATAATACCTCATTGATTAGATCAAACAAAAGCTGGTGATAATTGCAGTAATCGCCTTCTTCGATCTTGGAGCAATGGGGATTGTAGAAATTGCAGCCATTCACTTTTTCAAACACCAATGGATTTAATGGCTGATCATTTGCATACCATCTGCCAAGGGCTTCATTCCCACTAAATCCTGATAATTCAAGTACTTCTCTTACATAATTGAACTTATCTTCTTCATCTGTGTCTAAATCCTTCTTTAAACCCTTTCCTATCTCAAATTCAACTCTGCCCTTAGTTACCATGATGGTGTCCCTGAATTCATGTTCTTCATCATCTAAAAGTTCAAGTTTGTCAGGAAATCCGTCACTATGGTTTGGCTCCAAATCTGCTTCAAACCATGATGCAACCATTTCTTTCAGACATGATCAATGTCTAAAATTTATAATGAATAAGGCAAGTGGGCAAAAGAAAAGAATCAATTTAAGATATACCTTGTGATATGATAATTTCTGCAGAAGTGCCTATCTTCTCTTCAAAATTGAAGCTAAGCAAAGGAATGGGACTTAGTTCTTCCACATTTACTATTGTTGATGTTCCAAGTTTACTGTCTTTTTCTGTTTGAGAATCATTGTCTTCATGAACTACTGCCTCACTCTTTGTAGATGAGGTTCGCGCTAACTGATATAAAGCAGATGAGTCTGTTTCGCTATGGCCTGTCAAATTATCTTGATCAAGATCACTTTCTCCAAGGGTATCCAAGTGGGAATGATAATCCAAAGCTGCTGAAACATCTAGATGATTTTCTTGTTCATTGAAGCTGCTTGTGCTTAAAGTGCCATATGCAGCAATAGTTGGCATATCTAAAGAAAATGCATCAGAAGAATAGTCCTCACCGTGATTGAAATGGTAAGAATGGAGTTCAGGTGAGGAAAAAATTCTTTCTAGGGATTTGGGGGCAACCCTATGAGGCAAATTAATGTCTTCTACTTCTCTTGTTACTTGTATCCTTTTGGAGATGTGTTCTTTGGTTTCCCTGCTGAAATTAGATTCATACAACTGCATATACCTCTCAATAGAATCATTAAAAGATGTTGATCTTCTTTCATGTTTCTTTAATCTCTTGCTTGAAGAAGAAGATTCAGAGAAAACATCTTTGATCTTTGAAGGGTCCTTGAAATAATCAACAATGTCCTTGGTCAAGTCCTTGGAAAACCCTTTCCCGTGAGGGATTTTGTGAAGGACAGCATCCATGGCAATCCTATACCTCTCTTTCTTGCTCTCTTTTATTGCATGTTTTATCTTCTGTTTAAGATGTTTGAATCTCCTTTTTGCTGTTTGATTCCCACCAGTTTGATCCAAATGGGGAGCTGATGAACTTGAACAAGAAATGTCAGGAATTTCAGCATTTGCTTGGTTGAGTTGGTGAATTCCATCTGCCCTGTGGTCTGCTGCTATCATTGGCATCGACTTTCGACAGATTTCTTCGGTGGATTCATGATCAAGTAACATTTTCCCATGACAAGAAACTTCAGATTCATTTTCTTTAGGTTCATCTTGCTTCTGTTTTTGCTTGTTTGATACGGAACTAGAACCTCTTCTGCTTGATGAGCCAGGTGAAGGGAAAGTGCCAGATTTGGCTATTCTCTTTTTGAAACTAGCTTTTTTCCTATGGAAATGGTGAGCCAAAGGAGAGCCTGGATCTTGTAAAATCTTCTCTAAAAACTCTTTGTTCATGGTAATCAAATCCAAAGCATCCAACAAACAATTAGAATGATGTGTTGGTGAACCATCTTTTGACTTCTGTCTCAAGAAAGCTTGCTTTCTGTCATTTTGACCTTCCTGAGAAAAAATGGCATTCTCAATAAATTGCTTCTCACTTTCATCAACTTGTTCCAGGCTTGAATCTTCACTATTTTCATCACTAGCCTCCAAGGATTTTGTTAAAACTTGATCCTCATCGGTGGTAGTGATCATCGGTTCCTCCTCCATAGACTTTTCTAAAACTTGATCCTCAGAACTGCTATCAAAAGTGTTGTTCTTCCTATTCTGTGCAACAAGTTCAGCACCTAGAGCTAATATTTCAGGCAAAGGGTCCTCATCAATAGGAGCTTCTGCATCATGATTTGAACCGTCTTGTGCGCCTCGTGTAGGGTACGTTGAACTCCGGCGATGCTTGCCTCGGCCCTTCCTTCTAGACATCTCTTCAGTAATCAATGCCTTCAATCTAGATTTCACTGAACCTGAACTGGGACGTTTCTTCTTACCTTCAACCTGGCCAATGTCAAATTAGGTACACAACACAACTGTATTTGTTACTTACTCCATTTTTTTGCTTGTGAAACAAGAAACAATTGTTTTCAAGGCATTAACAATATTCTCACCTTACTAGAATTGGCTACTTCAACTTCCCTGTACTTTGAAGAACCATCAGAATTACTTGGGGCTCTGACACTTTCTGCAGGATTTTCAGCATCTGAAATACAAAAAACCTTATGTCAGCATTCATGAAAGAAGAATAGCAATAAGCCTGGCTAAGATCATCATTTTGGTTCAACCTAGGAAGATTTAATTTCCAATTAAATCAAAGTTTATATTTAAGGATTGAAGCGAGTTTGGTCACCTGCATCAGATTTTGCTCCATCATGCTTCTTATGTGGAAGTCTTTTCTTGATAGAACGCCAATGCCAATGTTGGGAGTTTAATACATGAAGAATTCCACCCCATACTCGTCCTGGATGAGTATGCGGAATCGACATGCTAACGCTCTTGAGTTTTGCTTTGTTTCCCATTTCTCAGACAAATCTCTGCCTTAACAAAATCTTGCTTGACTGACAAAAATTAATTCAGACACAAGCTTGTCGTCGAACCTAATTTTTCGAGTAAGATCAATAAATCATCAATAAATGTGTTACTAAATTGTATAATAATGATGTTGTGTTCCAACTATTGGTGAGACCAAATATTCCATCACAAGTTATTTAATCTGGATTTTTGCAGTACCCCATTTCCAAACAACATTAGAACAAGTAAACATTAAGAAACCCATTAGTATTCTATGCATAAAACAGACCCAGGATTTCACTGAATATATATATACAGAAATATGATGAAATGCATGAAAATGGAGATGGCTCAAATAATAATAATGATACCTTTGATATGAGAATGAGATTGACATGTTGAAAGAACAGAGCAATTGATTTTGTCATCAGTCATGGTTGAGAAGTCAAATGATTATTATAACATTAAAGAAAACTTGGGTTTGCTTGTTTGGTTTCTAAGAAAGATGAAAAAGAAAAAAAAAAAGGAAGGAATTTCAAAGAATCAAAAGCATGAATTTCGGTGTGAGTTTTAGTTTTGTTTGGTTCTTAATCTTTTTTTTTTTGGCCACAATTTGGTTCTTAATCAAAATCCTCCTTTTTGTTAGGCTTTCTACTTTGGGGATTGGCTCTTTACCCGCCAACCCCTTCTCCTTTCTTAACGTTGGTTGCCCACTTGCCAATTGTCCTTTCTAACTAACTTAACTGTCAATCAATTAACATTTCTCCTCTAAACTCCTAAGGTACCGTAAGTCTATTTTCTTAATCTAATTTCAACTTTCAATTGAAGTATCAATGTTTAAAAGGCACTATTTTCCCTTTTTATCATGTACCAACAAATAGTTGCTTGAGATTATAAGCGGTCCTTACTTTACTACGGTTATTAATTTAGGTTCAACCTCTCAAGAACTCATTTGTTCGTAATTTAACTAACATTAACTATCAGGCTCTTGAATTAAGGTTTAAGAGTGATGGTCCTATGGACTCGAGTCCGTGGGAGTTACCACGTAATCAAGACTGAATCAAACGAATGATCATATATTCATGTGAATTTTAAGTTTATCCAATGTTTAGAAGTCTATATCTACCCATAAAATAAATAAAAAAATTTTTTGGAGCTAAACTTCATGCTCGAATTGTATCTTAATTATTAAGGTCCTTAATTGAACAAAAGAAAATTTTATTTGGTACGAAAACTTTATGTTGAACTTCTACCTCAATAAATACAAAATTTTAAAAAATTTCACATTCCAAACTAAAATTCATTTAAATACTATATGGGTAAACTTAAAATTCACATGAATATATGATCATACGTGTAATTTAGTCTCAATTACGTGGTGACTCTCACGAACTCGAGTTCATAGGACCATTACTCAAGGTTTAAACACCAAGATTTTGAGTAAGAAAAACTAATGTCGTCGTACTTGTGGACAAAAACAAAAATAAAAATTAGGATAAATATCTGATGTATTGACAATGTATAACTTTCATGCACTATCAGGTCATGAAACGGTGACACCTCATTAACGAGCAAAATTAAAATTTTTAGGCCCTTTTCAATAAATTTCAATAGCTTCATTTTTTTTAGTAAGTCATTTTCTTATAAATTTTTTCTCTCTAAGCTTCTATACGACAGTCGATGGTTATTTTCACGATTTGTTCATACCAGAAGAATGCATAAATAACAAAAGCTATTAACAATCTTCCATGCAAAATAACCTGATCAACTGACTATCCAAAACAATCCTGGATTACCTAACAACTGAACATAAATCAGAATTTAAGAGCCTAAGCAGTTCTTTGTTTATGTATGTATTTCCCCCACAAAGCCTGTTTTAGATGTTTCAGAAGAAATTCCCATGGCAGTAATGGGCAGATTTAAGCTAGCTATACTGCTTAAGTTTAGAAATAAGTGAAAGAAGCATACTACTTCCCATCTTGGGTGTAATATTCTTTTCAAGTATAACTTTATATATATTAGAACTCCTTCGATCCTAGCTAGAAGGAAACAAGAAATGTACCGTGGAATGTATAACATCATACTATTATGCAGAAATATGCAACTTTGGGTAATTGAGAGATTGCAAATCGGCTAAAAGTGGCTTTGATTGCTTGCCTACTTGAATCATGACATCAAGATGCTGCTGCTGTATATGCAGAAACTGTGGGTTAACATTTTGAAAACTGATGCAGAATCCACAAATCTTTCTTTCTTTCCTTCTCTGTTAGCTTTTGGAATTTGAACCTAAATATGAAACCTTGATAAAGATGATTAAACTAGACATGGAATATTGGTCGTTTAAGGTAATAAACATCACTCTTTTATAAATAAACTTGCTCATTTGGTCAATCTCTCTCTCAAAAAGTAAAAAGCTCATTATTGAAGAGATACTGGACGTTGGAAAAAGAAATAAAAAAACACCCAAACTTGAAACGTTGAGAACTAATTGTCTTAATTAAGAATTAAGTTAAGAAGCAGCCAACAGGAACAAGTTGAAAGCTTGCTGTGGTGATCAGTACGTAGTAAGGGACCATATATATTGCTTTGACAGATTATTTGTGCTGCTGTCTCTATATACAAATATTCCATTCTTCTTCTTTTGGCATGGTTTTTATATCGGAATGGAGGACAAATTAATCATATCTGAAGAAGTTGGAAGATCTAATGGGCGGAAATGTTAGAAATTAAAAAGAAC